>UELV01181967.1:0-17995 GCA_900490015.1 Megastigmus stigmatizans
GTCTCTCTCTCTCTCTCTCTCTCTCTCTCTCTCTCTCTCTCTCTCTCTCTCTCTCTCTCTCTCTCTTACTCAGGCGCGCTCGCCTCAGTGGGAAAACAAAAACGCCACTGTCGAGCGCCGAGGAATCTCCTTTCTGGAACCGCCTTGCGCGCTCCGAACGCAACAACTCCCCCTCTCCGTCTCCGCTTTCTCTCTGTCTAACGCGTTGCTAGCGCGCTTTTGCGTCAGTTACGCGCAGCTTCACCCCCGTTCGATCTATCTTTCTCTTGCTTTCTTTCTTTCTCCCTGGCGCTCATGAAAACAAGGGATGCTCCTTGGTTATAGGGAAGGATCCCCGTGCATTTCTAAGCCTTCTGGACTGTATTTAGAGAAAGAAGTTTTTCGAATGATCAAACTCAACGATGATTAAAGCTTTTCCAGAATATTGTTTCCCTTTTTTCTCTCTTTCTTTTTCAGTGTATCTATCTGCCTCGCCACTCTCGCCCCGTCCTTGTCTCGTGTGCGCGTGCTCAACCGTGGGGTCGAAAGCCTCGAGTTCGCGCAGGGGTGGCTGCTCGACACGCCATCTGGTGATCAGGCCACGAGGGACCAGCTGCCAATTGGCATCATGAAGCTTTGCACTTTCTTCGCGTGACCTGACAGTCTTCTATTCAATATCACAATGGTTCGAGCATCCGATGCATCCCTAACTTTCACGATTCTATTTCGTCTAAAACCCGTCGTCCGTACATTTTGTAGAAAAACAATACGCAAACTCTAGTGTGTTTTAACTAAAAAGCGCGTGCGCACCAATCTAAACCTGTATAAACACGCACGCGCGTCCGCATGTGTATATATATGAGTGTGTGTGCACGCAAGTGAAACGGGGCGAGTTTTGTTGCTCTGCTACGCGACCACGACTGACTCTGCTGTATACGTATACATATATAGCGCTAGGCTGCATCCCCTCTGCTCCACACCGAAGTTTCTCATACTCGGTGCGCCTGCACCAACGTAGTCTCATCGCGCTGATAACACCAACGGTTGAGGAGAGCTGCGAGGGGGTAAAAGAGCGAGCGCGCACCGACCCAGTCATCCCCTGCGCATGCGCGACTCTTTTCTCTGTCTTTCACCCACGCTTGTTCACCAGCCCCCCTCGCGATACTCGCTGTGAGCCAGAGAGAGAGAGAGAGAGAGAGAGAGAGAAAGCGGCGTGGAGGGGGTCAGGGCGATGCACCTCGATAGGGGGCGAGCGACCCTTCTTCCCTTATTTCATCTTTCCGTGGCGTTGCCTCCCTCTGACCGAAAATCCACGCGACCCTCGACTAGGTTAGCTACGCTGCACGGACTTTTATTCATGTACCTAACGCCATCTAACGTGACTGCATCCAAGCTCCTCCTCGTTTCTCGCACTTGAAACCCCCTCCGCACGTCTGACACGTCGCTTCTTTTTCTACTGGCACACGATACGCGAGTGCCTGTGTGTGTCGCTTGGCTGGTCCGACGGCTCTGCACGTTTTTCTGTTTTTTTCTACCACTGTTGCTACTTCTACTTTTTCACCTGCGTCTACTTTTTTTGCTGTTCCGGTTTTAAGGGAGGGGTTAGCGAGTCGCTTGTTTACCCAGAGATTGGCGGGGCGAGTGAACGCTGGAGAGTAGAAAAAATAGTCTATTGATTTTTCTTTTTTTTCTTCTCATTTCTTCTTTTTTTCTTTTTCTTTTATCTTTTTCAATTGACAGGAAAAAGTGCGGTGTCGACGTGGCTTATTGACCGGTCAATCATGCTTATCTGAAATCAAAAAATATGTAAGCTGTGGCTTAACAAATTTTTGAGATTTTTATTGCGATTGGTTTATTACTTAAATTTTTACTTATTTTATATTTTAAAAACTTATATTAAATTTTAAAAGAAATTTAAAACAGCATTTTCCATTTTTTTTATTTAACCTTATATACTGCTATATACTTTATGTATATTTAACCTAATTCACCTGGCATTGCTTGACCGATTCTCCAAATATATTTTTTATCAATTGCACACCTTGTCAATGCATACTTGATTTTTCTCATTGAACATTCCATATATATGACACAGTATGGGAAAAAATAGTGTGCAAGCAAAGTAATACCTCGTGAAATATTTTTTTGAACGATTTAAAAAATTATTTTACTGACTGATCAATACCCATTTTTTGACTTATCAATATTCGACGCTGTAACTTTTTATATAAACGTCTTACAAAATATTTTAAATACGATTTTTCCGATAGTTTAAGGTATCATCTTTCAAATGATGTTATCAAAATTAGTCTAGTGATCGATTTGGAAAAACTATAGTGTATTTATCAAAAAATTCATAGTTGTCTGAGATTTTTTTTCAAATGTACGATATTTTGAGTTTGAAAAGGTCTTGCTAAGTGATGAAATCAATTGAAACGATAATATCTACTCTTTAAAACTCTTTTGGAATTTTTGGAATTCATTCAGTAGGTGCCGAGATATTGCACTTTAAATATTAAAAGTACTGTTTTATCAAACTAGAACATTTGCAATTCATCACAATCGCAGTTCTTGTAATTATGCAAAAATTTTCATAGTAATCTTACCATTTGTGGAAAAGCTTATCTTTCAAATTTTTTGCACATTTTCAAAAATTGTGAGTGCGAGAAATTGCGAGTGTTTTACATATTTCGAATCGGAATGCAATATTTTGTAAATAACAATATTTGGCATATATTATCTCTATATAACTATATATGATTGTATGCATGTATATAAATATATATAATAACTTTTTAATATAGCTTTTTAAATATTTAAAGTGCAATATCTCGACTCCTTATGAATGAAATCCAAAAATTGCAACAGATTTTTTAAGACCGGATAATATAGCTAAGTTTAAATTGATTTGTTATTGCTTATCAACACTTTTTCGAACTCGAAATATCAATTTTTTTTATATTTCAGAAAATCGTGATTTTGTTTTCGATAAATATGTTTTGTTAACTTTTCCAAGCCGACCGCTAAAATAGTTTTAATGATGGTATTTGAAAGATGAGACCTTAAACTATCGAAAATACTGTATTTGAAATTTCTCGTAAGAGGTTTTGCATAAAAAGATACAGCGTCGAATGTACATTAGTAGAATACTTCTTAAAATCACCAAAAAAGTGTATTACGATACATACTTTGCTCGCACACAATTTCTTCCTTATACTGTGCTGCATGTAGAACGAGGAAAATCTAGAACCGAAGGTATGCCTCAACAAAAAACTTTCGGCTACTTTTGTACCTCGAATGGACCTATAGACGCATTATATACGATTTCATACAGGGTTATTCGTAAAAGCATATGCTAAACTGTAAGAAATCCAACATAGATGTAAGATGAAAATATATAATAATGTCTCTTTTCCAATAAAGGATTGATTAAATCACACTCACTCCGATTATTATTATTTAAGTTATTGCTAAAAAATATTTGTTTATAAAAAAAGGGTTGCAGCACTACTTTTATTTATAACTACTGAGCTACAAACATTTGTATAAATATATATGTATATTCTTCATGCAAGCAGTAAAATCCAAATTAGAATATCGTCTACGATTCTTTTTATTGCTTATTTTAATATAGTGTACGTAAAAAAATAAAACATGTTTTTCTTACCTCGTAAAAATATTAGTTTAAAAAGCTATAGTTATTCAAAGTTGATATTATATTATTTCGTTTCTAATTTATAACTGTTGTAGTCTCACGAATTTTCATTAGCTGCATCTTCTGGAATTTTTGTTACATTGGAAAAAGAAAAAGAGCAAGTGAATTTTTTATGTGAACTATCAAAATATCGAATAAAAAAGTCATGCAAGTTCCCAATTATATTGTAGGCATTTTAGTTGAATAAAAAGTCTATTTACTCGAATTTTTATAGAATTTTATAAAGTCATGCTGATGATGATCAAATATATTGATTTGTATGAAATTATATTTCGCAGAAATATTCTTTTATGTATAAAAAAAAAGATATGTAAACAAAAGCAAAGTAATAAAAAAGGGTCCAAACTCTCTTTTAATTAATCATAAAAAAGATGCTTGACTACTTCTGCTTATAATATACATTACATGGACTCGATTAAATTAGTGAAACAATGATAAAAACAATTTTAATTTTATGATTTAGGTATGTAAAATTAGTACTAGATGATAACAGAAATTCTATATTAAACACTGAAAAAAAAGTGTTCGTTGGTAGAACCATGTTTACTGGTCACTTGGCGTAACGAAGCTAATTCTTCGTCCTACATACCAAGAAGCTTCGTTGAATTTACTAAAAAATATACGAAATAGCTGAATAAAGCTGTAGTCATCGGAACTACTTCAATCACTTACCCTATTATATTTATTAATGTCGCTAAGACATTCATAGGAGTAGCCAATTATTTCCTTCTCACTTACGGTTTTATGTAATTTACTACAATTCATAACCATAAATATGTGTTAATTTTTTACGATTTTTTTTTATAATTCAAATACATATCCCGTACACTAGAATATATATATGTGTGTGTGTGTGTGTGTGTGTGCGCGTGCGTGCGTGTGTGTGTGTGTGTGTGTGTGTATTGTTTAGTACACCTATCACGAAATTCCACTTGTAGAAAGAACACAATATTCTCTCAAACGTTCCTTCAAATTTTAGTCAATCCAATAGACAGGCATCCAAGAAAATTAATTTCACTTTTTCACTCTGATGCGGAAGCGCATTTTCGTACACAGTTTCATACCCTGTCGGGCATAGACTCGCTCCATCTCGGTAATGCATCTCCTTTCGGTGTCGGTCCCGATGTTTATTTTTCCGTATACTCGCGTCCGCGCGAACGTTGTATTTTCTTCTCCTGCTCAACGACATCGCTCCACTTTTTCTTTGCTCCTCTTCTTTTTCTTATATTTTTCAAAGTCTTTTTTGCTCCATCTCTCTTTTTCGCTCTCTTTACTGCCATCACTTTTCTTACCTTTAACGCTGCACTAATTTACTCCCAGCACTTCCACGCTGCACTTCCATCTGTTTCCATTTTCTTGATAGATTTTCCGGTGCTGCTGATGCTTCTTTTTTTTATCTCTTGCAATGCTATAGCGCTAACGCGTCAATGGAAATTTTCGAAATAGAGACGAAATTATTGCAATTTTTTAAGCTCTCAGAATGAAATATCGTAAACCAAAAGCGGTGAAAATCTGAGTATGCTTTGTAAGGGTAAATACTCACCATGTTGTGCTGCCGTAAACAATATTTTGCAAAATTATAAATTTATCGTTACCATCCGAGTATCTTATATCTCGAATTGTCTAAGTTTTTGAAAAAATATTTGGTATCAACTACTTAACTAAGCATGAATAAAGTCAGAGCAGTTCAACCTTAGGAAGCCTCTATTGTTGCGAATAAAAATATGAATTTGTTGCATAGTTGTAACATATTAATATAATAATATGTGTTGTCAGTTATGTATATACACTTAATTTATATAAATTTCTTGAAATATTTCGCTATATACTCTGTTTACTCCGTTTGAGTAAGAATGGTAATGTAGAGTAGTAATTTTTCGCATCCGTCACTTAAATTATAAAATTAAATAGATATAAAATTAATAAAGTGATGAGGCTTTATCGATCGTCGAAGACCAACAACATTTGCAACATTTAATTCAATTTAATGCAACGTTTCGAATGTTTAATAACAATATACCTTCATCTTCAGGCGTTCTAGAATAATTAGTTAATTAAAACTATTAATAAAAATTAGAAAAAATTATGACGATAAAAAACGAATTACTCAATCGTAATTACACGCCTTGAAAGTTAAAATGATTTTACATAACGTCACCTATTACTTAATTAGTCTAATAAATTGGCATCACTGTTAACGATTAATCAAATACTGAAAGAAAGTTAGAGAAGAAATTATTTATAAAAACATTTAAGGTAAAAAGTCAAAAATATTTTTATTATTAAAAAGAAACCCTTACCTATTCTCATCCCGAATCCCTCGAAAGCATAGTATTAACCATGCAATGTAGTATTCAGGAGGTTCGGGAAAAGACTAAAGGGGTATTAATCATATCAAGAAAACGGCAAAATTTGAAAATCACAGAAACAATCGTGAGCAGGTAAAGGAGAGAGAGAGAGAGAGAGAGAGAGAGAGAGAGAGAGAGAGAGAGAGAGAGAAGAATGCAAGGAAGAAGAATAAGAGTTACGACACAAGTTGACGAGTTAGGGAGAAGCGAGAGGTAAGAGTTTAGCACCGTCAAGCGTACCCAAGCATAACCGTTGAGACGGAAATGGAAATGGAAATTAATACAAAACTTGAATTTAAATGGTACTATACAAAACGTTTGATCAAATTGATTGTGTTTTTGTATATGTTTTTTAGAAACATAGTATCTTCAATTCTACTGAGGATATTATCATATCGAAAAATGTTTAAAGTTTCAGCGAATTCTTCCCTTACTCTTTCTCCTCTCTTGATCGTTTATGTTATCAAAATCAATCGTGTGTTGCGTCTAACTTACACGAAGAGCATGAGCTGACGCTCAGATGTATTTTTCACATCTCTCCTGTGCTTGTCGCGACGGTTTTTTACATTACTAATTTCCAAACTGTCCAATGCATCTTTTCCAAGCTTTATCATATGTTTGAATTTATTAGCATTTTTATTAAAAATATACAAATGTCATTTTAACTTTCAAGGTGTTTGATTAGGATTGTGTGCTTCATTTTTTATCGTCATAATTTTGTTATCGTGGTAGATAAACAAATGAATTAATTTTTTAAAACTATCTGAACTTGAAGAATATATAAAACTACACATAAATCTCTACGGAAATTCTAACGTAAATAAAACGAAATTGTTCCTCACCTATCGTAAAGGCTAATGTATAAATAGTCCTGTAGGTATAAACAAAATTGGTAGTTTACCTAAAGAAATAGCTGCATATTTACATTAACCAAACGTCGAACAATATACTGAACACTCATTTAGACGAATGTCAGGCAGGTTACTAGCGGATTCAGGAGTCAATATAAAATGGTAGACGTCGCAGAGGTTGGTGATCCACAACGGTAGTAGAAGGCTATATTATTGAATATTCGGTTAATAATAAAATAAAAATTTCGCGACAAATAAGTGATACAATTGAAGAAATAAACCGAAACCGAATATAATATGTACTTCAAATGTTATAATATAAGTAAAAATAGTAACTAATCCGTAGCTTTGAATTTGAATGTCGAATTAAATTATAAATTCAATAATTAAAATTTAATAATTAATATGTTAATAATTCATTGCGTTCTTTGCTATTCATATTTTGCATTATAAACGTTATATATAACATTTTGAATCTATATATGAATTGAATGATGATGCAGATGCTCTCCAGCATAATATATGATATCTGCATCTTTGAACATTATTTGCTTATAGGTCTTGCGTGCATGGTTGGCTGTAAATATATAAAATTCTATGAAAAATACAAAATTTATGAAAATATATTTATTTACTGAATTATTAAAGTTTAAGGTTAAATAGAATTTAGAATATTGTAAAAGTAGTTAAAAAATAGCTATCAAAATACGAAGAAATTGAAACTATAATCAGAAAAGGTATACATAAATAAAAATTATTAAATAAATTTTACTAGGTATCGATGATAAATTATTTCTCGTAGAACATCGAAAAATCTAATAGCTGATGCATTGCGCCGTATACCAACCCAACTATGTGATCCTGGCGAAAACAGTACCTTAATCGCTATACTTTTGTCTAAGAATCCAAAGAAAGGAAGGAAATAAGAAAAAAGTTCAGAAAGATAATTGTGTATCAAAGGGCAGACCCCAAATGGAATACGATTATTGGAAATTTACAGAGTAATATCGAATATCGCGACTTTGAGTTAAAGGAAGGAATTCTTATCAAAAATAAGTCTCGAGTAGTTATGAGACAAGCAATGAGCACAGAACTAATTCAAGAAACACACGAACTATATGGCCACATCGGATCTAGAAAATGCTATGAAATGATCAAGGAAAATTTTTATTTTCCGAAGCTCAAGAAAATTCTAAGACCTTAAAAATCTGTGATAGCTGCCAACGGAACAAGATATACACTCTAGGTTCGGTTGAAGAACTAAAACCAATCGTGCTAACAAACATACAGGATCTGGTGTCAATTGATTTTTATGGGTCTCTACCCACATCTTAAGGAGGAGTTAAACATAATTTGGTCGCGCTAGACGAAATATCTAAATATATGGTATTATATCCCATAGTTAAAGTAAACACACGAACCATGATCAATAAAATATTTAATCATTATGTAAATCTGTGTGGGAAGTCGATAAGGATTCAGAGCGATCATGGCATACAATTCACCTCGAAGGCATTGATAAATAAATTAAAGAGTAAACAGATAAAACCTGTTTTTTTTCATCTATAAGACACCCACAGTGGAACATCGTTGAAAGAATAAATCGAGAACTAGGGCAGTTTTTTAGAACACTAGTACACCATAAACAAAAAAATTGGACAATATGGGTTCCATTCATAAAGGATTAATTAATGAGACTTAATGAAACGTACCCGATCCGATCGAAACAACTCCATCCAAACTACATTTCAATAAAAAAAAACACCACGGTTCTGGGAAAAATGGCTTAATTTCCCAAAAGTGAGTAAAATAATGCTTAGTCGCTTCAGAAGCATAAAAAACAGCATCCCAGTACTTTGTAGACTAACTCATTATTCGATGTGTTCAGCCATTGAGCGATGGCATACCAAATAAAATAGGGAAATCTCTCACCTGAAGTACCCAGTCGTTCCATTGCGCACTCGCGGCTAGAACAGGTTCTTACGAGAGTATTAATACTAACGAACCTTTTCCACTCTGAGTTACACATCAATGAATCAAAACACATAAACACTTCTGTGCGGATTAATCTTGTGATTTGCCAGTGCTGTAAAATTAATCACTTTTTGTTGAAGTACATCATAAGCCAATCCGTGTTTGTGTCCGACAGCAACTAAAGGGCAAGAACGTGATTCACGGTCCGCGTTCTTTCACGAACGCGTCAGGTCGACTCAGTGTGCCAATGCGTGCTAGTTGATTTAACTTTGTGCGGGGAAAAAACGCTATGCAAAGGCAGGTCAACATTTGCTGATGATAGTATTTAAGTCCTGCACACGATACCTCGTTATACACGTAGCATGAAACGGCTTGTAGGTTAAAAATTTTAACATTAAAAATGATATTATTAGTTCAATTTCTAATCATCAGACCTTAATAGGGTACATATAAGCATGACAATCGAAAGTCTTACAATGATTTAAAAAATGTCTTAAGGACATGACCAGGGATGCAAGTCCTAGATTTTCTTGAAACTCTTAGAAATTACTTTTGCGCAAAATAATAAGACTATTTTTGCGTTTCATTGGGAAGGCCCTGGAAATCAAGAATTCACCAATTCATATTCATTTTATGCATTAGTTTATATCTATATACTACACAACAATATATACATATATGTACATTACGAGCATAAAGACTGGTGAATATCTTAATTTCCAAGGCCTATTAAATAAAACCCCTATTCAAGAAAATAAGTTCAGGGATAAATAAAAAATTCTCACCTGGAATTAAACAAAAAATAATTATCCTGTTACATAGAAACTAATATACATCTTTTTTGGGGCTTATAAAATTTTATTTTACATTTTCAAGAACATGGTTTTAACAATATGCCTTTCACAGAAGTACAGTCGTTAACGCTCGTTACGGCCTAGTCATGCACAAATTCGATAAGAATTAATTAAGAAAAGGTAATTTAAAATTACCTTTCCGAGTCGATGGAAAGATAAAAATAATGTTTGTATTATTAAATTAATATGTACATTTACATTTTTTGTTTTTCAAAACAAGGAAGAAAAATGTATAACAGTCTATTATAAACAATTTTTTCGGTTTGGATAGTTGAACTCCAAACATTGCTAAGAAAATTTCGTTTATTAATTTTGATAAAATCATGTCGAAGTAAAGTAATTTTGCATACTCTTATAATGAAAAAGCTCATTTGTTATTTCGTTCCAGAAGTATAATGATATGTTTATCGAGTATGGTTATTACCTCGAATTTAATGAAGCACTTTACCTACATACTGGATTTTCATTAAAATTAATTGTGATGATTAAGTAGCACATAAATAAGCGTTTCCAATAAAAATAATTTTATTACAATAATTAGGAAAAGCACTGAAACAAATAAGGTCATGCATGTACTGCTAATTCAAAGGATTTAATGATCTTTCAAATAATGAATATCATTTAATATTTATTACGCTAATTATAATTCTGCAAAGAAATGTATTAATTTTTAATCCACTGAAATTTGATTATTTTTTACAATAAAAATATCGCAGAGTTGCATCGCGCAGTGTTTTGTCAACAAATTCGTTGAATAATTAATCCTATTATCATCGGATTATGATTAACATTATTATTTACTTCATTAACTTCTTTTTCTCACTTATTAAACTTGTGATTAAGAACTTAGAATCAAAACACAGAGAGTTGACTATCAATCTTCTAATTATCTCAGCACTGTGCAAAGTGAAGGACACTTATAATTTTAAAATATGTGGAAATCAATAGTTACACAGATAGCACGCTGCGTTACTGCAACGAAGTCACGCAAGTTTAAATATTGTAACTACATTGCTGCAGCTTCGATTACAGGGTGAAAATGCCCGCTTTGGTATTCTAGGGTTCGAAAACAGGCAGCTCCTTTTTTTTGTGGTTTTGAATTATCCACCTACGATATTTTGCTCTGGTGGTATACTAATTTAAATTTCGAAAATGAATCTCAAGAGCAAATAAATTGAATGCATAACTATGGCTTCGCGTGTCTGTGAACTTTGACCTCTCTTTATACGCACCTACTTATAAAAAAAATCAAATATTTTTATAAATATAATATTAGTTAACTACAAAAATATATAATATGCACACAGATACAATAAAAATAATTTCTATACCGAGATACAGACACGTATGCAAAAAAAAAATAAAAAATGCAAAAAAATGCAAATATATATAAAAAATGTTAAAAATGTATATAACTCTAAAAATTTTAAATGTAAGTATATAACTCTTGCATAAACTCAACTACAATCTTTTCGTCCACTTAAATCTTCTTACAAAATAGTATTTTTAGGTTTTTCAGTTCATTATTGTATTTCAAATAGTACAAATTTTATTGTAGAATCGAAATTTTAAAATTAATATTCTTTTTTGGTTTATAAAAAAATTAATTATATATTTTTCATGAATAAATCCGATTCAAATTGGTAGATTTGTGTCTACAGAAACTAGATTTACCTATTACTTTTTACTATTTATTGTTTTTTTACAATGACGTCACAATAACTATATGAAAGTGTGTACACATATGTGTACAAATACAAGAAGATGTTAAATTGGCATCATACTTCAGAGACAAAAAATCTTAATTTAAAGGAGGTGCAGACAAGTACTATATAACACAACTTACTAAAATAGACAGACTGATTTGCTTTACCGTTTTAGATGTTTTGCAATTCTTGCAATATTAAGACACGTTCAAATCGTAAGGTGATGAGCCAATTTTGAGGTCAAACCCGTATTCTGCAGCGACTCAAAATATAAATAAAATAGATATGATAAGAACTCCAGCGCAGAACACTTGCTTTGTGGGTTTGTGTAATTATTTCAGTATTGATGATACTTGTTAAATTAGAGTAAATAATTAATTAGAATCACAAGATATATGAAATTATTCATATTCCGATAACCCTTTTTCTTCGATTGTACAGCATTGTTTTGAATAATAATATACATTAAATATTGAATTGCGAAGCCAATATAGCATGCACTTATTGAACTAAAATGTGCGCGCATCAATATTAGAATGTATCTGTAGTTTCAAATGAATCTTTCAAATCTTACAAACAACAGATTCCGTTATACGAAAAAGGTCTTCAATTTCAAGAGCAATTATTTTTTGAGCAAATAGGTGAAACGCACTCGCTTCTATAATTAGTGCACAAAGTCACCAGCTCATTCCTAACACAAATAAAATAAGATCAAAGGCACGACGAAAAATAAAAAAAGAAATATTCCATGGACAAACAGGCGCGAATCGTTAAAGTGACGCGCGAACATTCGATATTCAGACGAGATCGTATAGCTTAAATGAGCGTAAGTGCGAGGCGTGATCATTATTTTGAATAACGCGTCGGGCTATATATAAGTGCACGACAGCAAATAAGCTCGTGGTGCAGGCTGAGAGAAAGCGCGAACAAGTTGCCGATAAGAACAGTCACCGACTGATGGGGCAAACAATACAAATCTATCGTAAATCCTGACGCTCGACGAGAGCAAACGACTCTCGGGAGTGCTGCTGTGCACTCACTGACTATATTATGTACCTTGAATTATTGTTATATTGGAAGGCGCGATGCGAATGTAATTTTGAACCTTATCAATCATTAACCTACTATTGACTCTAATGAGAGCGACGCGCTATTTAAACGATGAGTTCGCTGTAAAAATCTGGCAATAAATTCTTCGTCTAAGTAATTTTGTAACTTCATTCTCATACGAAAAACAAAATGCCACTACTTTTTGCATTTAGCTAATTAGTTAGTTACGATATTAATTTACGTAAGATTTACCCTCCATCGGTGAGTCGATTTCTCATATGTTGTATAGATATATATATATATATATATACAGGGAAGGTGTATCACCAATATAAAAATTTAGTCTGGCACGTGTCTGGCGGAAGTCTAATATAGTACGCTTTGTTTACCGACCAAATATTTGCCGTGAGATAAAAAGTAATAATATACTCTTTGCGATCATTACATCTTTATACAAGATAAGTGCAATAAATAGTTTAAAATGTACAGTGTCAAATTAAATTGTAGAAATTCTTATATTTGCTATATCTAGAAATGTAACACTTTCTACATTAATTACAGTAGTTTTCAAGAAATATGTAACTAGTGTTTTACAATATGTTCGTAATATAAATGCCATCTTGATTCTTTGCTTAACCGCCAAATAAACGGCAATTGTACATCAATTGAACAGTGTGTCACGCTGATGTAATTGTGAGAATTATTGCCGTATTAAACTCAATTCTCTATGCTTTATTTCAAGTTAAAATAAATTGATTGTGTGTTCTAACAAATCTTCGGTTCTAGAGTTCTAATCGAACGGCATTCAAAGTATTCCATCTATCTCAAATGAAATATCTTAAGTATAATAATTGAAATTTCGAAATCATTCTATTTCGTCGGACTGTATTTCAGTTTTACAAAGCTAAACAGTGGAGAAACAATTCAAACATATGGAAATTCTGGTTTAATACATAATAACCGTACTGCAATGGATCAACCACATTTTGGCGGAAATTTGTTCTACATGTGTCAAAAGTTTAGAATTTCAGAGATTGAAATATTCATACACTGAGGAGTTATATAAATTGCAATTTGTAATACCTACGGCGTAAACACATTTAAAACTAGCATATTAATGAAGAAGACATTACCGATGAAAGCACTAATTTAAAAATGAATTAAGTTCTACAAGAAAAGGGTGTCATATAAAGACTAAAATTGACCTAGTAAAGCATTTTCATAACTTAATCAATAGTTATCATGGCTATGAATAATAAACACTACAGCGTAATATTTATAATAAATTAATTTTTTTTACTAAAAAGTTTTTAAAAATTAATAAAATTTATTGGTTTTAATTATAGAATCCAGCTTTACTATTAACCCTTACACAAAAAAAAACTAATTGAAATGCCTACTTTTATTTAAAAAAAACTTAGAACGCAAATATCATTATTTTTTACAGAGCGAATGTCTTCACAAAACAATCTAACCATTCTTTTGATAATCAATAACTCCTAAGTAAATGTATTGATTTCATGAATGAAAAAAAAAGTTTTGTCACGTAATTTTTTTTTAATACCAAATCCTCGTACAAGCGTAATATTAAACTGACATCATCCACTCAAACGAAAAACCAGTTATTCCAGTACTGAATCAAAGCTTTTAAACGCTTCCTATATAAAACTCGCACTATAAAACTCATCAACTTTCCCCTACCAACACCAGAAACCAGAAAAATCTGTCAAAATTCTAAGCAAAGGAGGGAACGTTAGGCGCTGCTTATATACTCGAGCCTGCAGCCGCAACGAGTAGCTCAAATGTGGCTAAGAGAGGGGTGTGTAAGGAGTGGGTAAGAGTGAGACCGATATATAGTTCAATAGCACGCGCATAAAACGATTGAGGCGACGTTTCAAAGACGTTGTTATCAGTGTATGCGCGATGCAAGACGTGGAACCGCGAGTCTTGGCTACGGCCGGGAAAACCCTAGCTCTCGAGGATCGACCCATAAAAAAAGTTTTCTGGTCTCAGCATCTCGCCAGTATTACGCGTAAGTAACCTTTTCCTCTCGTTCTAAGGTATATTGAGTGACTTTTTTTCTTACAGCATAATTTGCGTATTAATTGACCGAATAATTCGATCTCTGCTAAAAGTGACTTTTACTGTATTCTAGACTTTTAATCAAATATTATAGATATTTTATCTTGAATCATAATTTACTCATAAAGAGTGAGGTTTTACTGTACATAGAATGAAGTTGCAAACTAAATCCAGGTGATAATATTAATAATTAATGTATTATGTATGAATTATTGAAAGAAAATAATCCACGTTCAGTAATAATTTATAGCGTACAAGTGTACATCATTTTAATAAAATATCAAATGCTTTCTATACTAATAAATTGGTCAATTAAATATTAATCATGCTGTGCATAATATATCCAATGCCCGTTTAAATTAATTCTAAATAATGTTCTTAATAACCGTTAAAAATGCATAACATTAATGCGAATTTTGAATAATTTATAGAATAAATTACCCAAATACTAACACCAATTTAACTACTTAATTCTATTTGCACTAATTTTAATCAATAGTTTACGAAATAAAGCTTTGTAAGAATCTAAAATAAGTTTATAGTACTGTAAGATTATTTCACGTCTAATATCACAGCCCCACGTGACGGAACACTGGGATAAAACATTCAAATTTACATCTTTAATTTATCAGAAAAATAAAGTGTATCAAGAATATTTTCAAGTACCTTGTCAGTTGAAATAAATTCTTTAGTATTTAAACTACAGAATCAAGCGCTATTCATGCCTTCGAAACGTATAAAAATCGATTATTTAATGAAAACATAGCCTTCAAATGATCGTTTGATAAGAAAACATATTAAAAAGTTATGATTTATTAATTCTTTGTAGGTTAGCAAGGAGCTTTGTATATCTATATATAAAATATGACTTTTATAAAATGAATTTTATACATATATATTAATAGCTCCGTGCTAACCTTCAAAAAACTAATAAACCATAACTTTTTAATACGTTTTCTTATCAAACGAATATAAGTATTGTAAAATATTGAAACCTTATGAATTTTTAAATATTTTTTTTTATTTCCAGATTAAAAATGCTGCGCAAAAACTAACTATTTGATATATTTTTATATTGTACTGTTTAGAGACTATGATTATATTCATAAATACTCGATTTTTATGCGTTTCCAAAGGATGAGTAGCGCATTATTCTGTTGTTTAAATATAAAAGTATTTTTTTCAACTAACCAGATACTTGAAAATCTTCTTGATACATTTTATTTTTCTAATAAAATGTTGTGAATTTCAATGTTTTACCCCCAGTGTTTGGTCACGTGAGGCTATGACGTCAGACCTGAAATTATTTTTACCTTATACTAACCTTATACTAAGTAGACGGTGTACATTTAAATAAGAATAGTGTATAGTCTGTAATAGTCTTTTAATTTTAATGAATTCTTGTACTTTTAAATTAGATGTCAGTACTAGGAGTACACTAGTATTTCGACACAAGCATTTGGTGTATTTTAGAGGTTAATTCTTTAGTTAGAGGCTAATTCATATGCATACCGAAAAAAAATCTGTTAATGGATAGGCAAAAAAAATATAATTGTGTACAATATATACCCTAGATATATTGTAAAAACCAAAAAATTACTCTTTAACGAATCTTTTTAAATATTAGGATTTTTTGTGCGTTGATTAAAATAACTATAATTTTCGATATAATCGTATTCAGTACAATACAAATAAGTACATTTCATTTAAATTTTAGATTTAACATTGCATTTACAAATTAAGTCATCAAAAGAAATAAATGATAAAATTGTAAACACGCTTTTGAGACTCATCTCCGTTTATTAATTAAATAGCAGCTCATTTGAAATTGAAATCATTTGAAAATTATTCATCACGCTGTGGAAAATTTCGAAAAGAAAAACAAATTTAAGTTTATGATCAAATGATAACAAAAGCATAATTTGCATACATGTACGCTACTAAATAAACAGTTTTTCATAAAGATATGGAGGCTTCTGGTAATTCATTTCCAGAATACGATAACAAATCAAACCAAAACGTAAACAATTCGGGGATATTTAAGGTTAATTCGTACAACGGGTATTTCAATTTCAAATAACTTGTTTAATCACTTTGCTCCATTCCATCTGTTTAATGTAGATTTTTATAGAGACTACTTTAATAATATCGAAGATAAATACACCAACACTTTTATTTCAAGAAAGATCACATTTTGAATGAATCGTTTTATACTTACATTTGACGAATATGCATTTTTTTACATTAATATACCTCGCTCTTCGAGAATGTACAAAACAAAATAAAATGTAGAATATTTTTTATATTGATCTTTAATTAGTGTACTGGTGAAAACTGTAACTATTTAGTCCACTTCTAGTTCCCAAGCAAACAATAGGTAACAATGCATACCTACGAGCTTCAAAAAATCAATGTTTACTCTTTTAAATTTATTTTTCAATAATTCAAAAAGTAAATTGATCAATAATCAAATAAAAAATTTCACTAAATTTCGATTTTCAAAGCATATTTAAAAATTCAAAAAATCATAAGAAATCAATGCACTCTATAAAGAAAAGTAGGTATAAAATAAATGTACATCAATTCCTTCAAACCACAATTCGTCGATACAAATCGCTCGAGAAAGCTACCTTCGAAGGTGCTACATTATCAATTCCATCGTAGTGAGCCTCATCATGTTCCTCGTTGGTCTGGCTAATGGATGGTCCTCGCCGTATTTGGCCCAATTATCTCTGAAGGAAAGTGTTGACGGCATACCGAAGGCCACCGAAGAAGAATTGACTTGGGTCGCCTCGCTCATGAATGTCGGCCGCATATTCGGCTGCGGCTTAGGTGCCATTGCTCAAGGTAATAAGTAAACTCCTTTTTTTTAGTCCTCATTCATACTAAGTGAATACATATAGCTTGACTTCTTACGGATTAGGTACAAATAAACAACTTTAATTTATTTTTTAAATCGGTTAGAACATACACAATTTTTGGAAAGTATTGATTCTCACGTACGATGTAAAAATATTTATAAAAAATAATGCGGATCAAGATTTTATGGGCTAATTAAAATTAAATTCATACCAACTCAATTTAATTTCTGACTATGAAACATTTCTTTAGTTAAATCACTTACTGGAAAAGCATTATAAAATATTAAAAAAAATCAATTTGATACAAAAATTCTTTAAGAAAGTAAAAAAGCAAGCTTAATTAAAAATAAATGTGGCAATATAATTGTTATTCTTGTAATAAGGCTAATTTAAGACTGTCTAAACTCATCTAAGTCTTCTTAAGGGGATGTGCGACCCTCGGAAAGATTCCTACCTTACCAGTAGTGTCCGTAATTTCGTATTGAACAAAATATATAAAGATAGCTATTAATTTTCGGAAAAAACGCTCTGTTACGACCTCAAAAACGATGTAAACATTATGTCACTGCAGTTTC
>UELV01181967.1:18015-28679 GCA_900490015.1 Megastigmus stigmatizans
TCATTTCTGAGGTTGTAACAGAGCGTTTTTTCCGAAAATTAATACCTATCTTTATATATTTTGTTCAATTCGAAATTACGGACACTACCGGCAAGGTAGGAATCTTTCCGAGGGTCGCACATCCCCTTAAGTCAGAAAATTGATAGGGTTTAATACCACAACTACTTGTTAGAAAACATGTAATTTAATTTTGATCTCAACGTGTCTTGTCGCCTGGGTCACTCCGCAAAGGACTAACAAGACGGTGTTACCGTATCTCATGTGACCCAAAGCTTCTCTGCTCACGTCAACAATCGCACAGAAAAATAAAATAGCTCGAGTGATATTTTATCTTTTGGTCTTGCAGATACTGTCGGTCGGAAGATGTCACTCTGCTTCGCGGGTCTACCGATGCTGAGCAGCTGGATTTGCATAGCAGTAGCAAATTCGGTCCAGTGGCTGTTCGCGGCCCGTGTAGTCTGTGGCATCGCCATGGGCATGGTCTGGACAACGCTCTCGCTCTACCTGGCCGAGATCGCCGATCCCGAGATCCGTGGCTCTTTGGCGAGCAGAACAAACACCTAACATAAAACTAAAAAGCCGCGATGACAGCGCGATTATAAACAAGAATGTCGATTAATGGCGCCCGATTCGAAGCTCGCGTACGTTGGTCGAAGAAGCGCGTCGAAAATTCTGTACGGCGACTATGTAACCGTTTTGAATTGACGATACTATATTGAAGCCCGCAGCGACTGCTACACAATGTTTCCGACAGGAGTGAGAATACTGTCTCTATCTTTTACTTTCATTTTTACTAAGCTGTAAAACTGAGAAAAAAGTGTTTTATTAAAGTGAATTTTATTCTAATTAGTTGGAGGGTAAAGGAGAAGGTATTCTTGCTTCAAAAAGTTTGGAGAGTCGATGGTTTTACGGTGGAGAATTTTCGACGACGATCGCACGAGGATACCTGCATTGGAGACTGTGCATCGGGTGTGATTTTTAGTTATGAGAAGCACATGAAAGTTGAATTTTAGATGTATCGAACCGAATGTAAACATTAAAACGATGCACAGTCAACAATGAATACAATTGGTAAATCGGTAGATGTTAATAATCGTTAAAGGAGGATGTTTGCCTAAAAAACATAAAAAAAAATCTGATTTTGCTTGAATTTAAAAATTATACTTTCTAATGTACTTTATTCTTGCCATTTAAATTTTTAAGGTGACCGTCCCCCTTTAAGGAAACTACAAATGAGATAACTCATCCCATCATGACAGAATTGTGAGGCATGACTAATTTTTTTTCTTGCTAAAGGTATTGCGTTATTACTTTATATATTCGACTACTTATTGTCGTCATTTTGTCAATTGATTAATAACGGATCGTTCGCGGGCTATTGAGTTCTGGTTAATTAAGCAGCTCAAACAAAGCGTGCGACACGCAAGCGCGACGAGCGCCTTAAAGATTTACCCTCAAATATTTGCACATTGTCGTATGTTAATAAAGGCAGGAAACTCAATGTTCGAAGCTTATCAATCAGATGTTGTGAACGAAAACGTGGCCTCAGAATTGCTGAAATTTATTACACTTCTTACTAGACCTTGCCATTTATTTTATCATATCTACCTGTGAATGCCTTATGAGCGTATAACAACTGTGTCAATAGAAAAAAAAAATCACATCTTGTTAATGACGAGCCTAGAAAAAAACTGACTTTTGAATCCGTGGTTCACACCTCACAATTGTCACAACTGCGACCTTCTTCGACCTACGCACGCCTCACAAGCCCCCAAGTAGTTTTTGCCTGTAATTGGCTCCCAATGCCGACCTTGGCCTCTTCAGGTATTATGGAATATAACGACCCAGGCGATCGGCTTATTCCTCGGCAATCTGATGGGACCCTACATCTCGATGAAGGTCTTTGCCTATGTCGCCATCGTCTTTAATATCCTGTTTCTCGTGCTCTTCCCTCTGGTACCGGACTCGCCTTACCGTCTCATCATGGTCGGTGACTTGGATAAGGCTGAGGCAGCGCTCAAGTGGTTTCGCCGTAAAAACGACGTCAAGCAAGAGTTACAAGAGCTACAGGACTACGTCAGCACCGGCAGTGCCTCGTTGATTGAGAGGCTTACAGAACTGGGCCAATCTAGTAAGTATTGAATGATGGATAGAATACATTGGAATAGTAAACAATAATAGAGCATTAGGTGAGATAATGTTCTTGCTTTAACAGGTATTTATTAAAGTTTAGCTTTTAGAATTTAGATTGTATCATTACATCCTTTGATCTTGCTACGGTAAAGCAGTACTCAAAGGAATATTAACCTATTAACGAACAAGACTCCGAATTTTCAACAACTTTTTCAAGGCTTTTTTTCAACTAAAAAAAAAGGTTTGAAAAAAATTGAAAAAGATCATATCCGACGTATTTTGAGCTGTTCTTTCGAACGGTGATACCGATTTTTTGTTAAAATACTCCTGCAAAAAAATATGGCGTGTTTTTCACGAAAAAAAGTTGAAAAATTTGGAAATTTTCAACTTTATGAATTTTTTTCATAAGGAAAATGCAACGACAATAATTCAAAATACTGCAAAAAAGTGTAATTGATGTTCAAATATTACGTGAAAATTTTTTTCATGATTCTAAAATATTAGTTCATTTGTTACACATAGAAAATAAACCCGTCATTAAGACAATAGACATTGCATATGGACAAAAAAGTACAAAATGTAATACTGTACAAACTTTTGCTGTTGACGATCGAAAGATCAATCAGGTAGAATCACATAAGTATGAGAAAGTTTAACGGCAAGAAATTTTCATAAACCTTTTGGCCTGATTTGGCTTTATTGATTCAATGTTTCTTCTGATTCACAGAGTACCGTAAGGGCTTCCTCATGCTGTTCCTCATTAACATCTTCAGCTACTTCGGCGCCTACAACGTAACCAACAACTATATGGAAATAATCGTAACAAGCAGTCAGGCGAATGTGACCCCCAGCTTAGTAGTTATTACAGTGGGACTGTTCTCCGTAATCTCGGGTCTAACGGCTACTTTCCTGGTTGACAGATTTGGCAGACGAGTGCTGTTGATCGCCTCGAGTCTGGGGATGGCCATCTCCCTAACCTGTTTAGGTCTACACTTCCAGCTGCTGCAATTCGGCTTCAACCCCATAACGCTTACCTGGCTGCCCTGTAGTTGTCTACTAGTTTACACGGTATCTTACAACGGTGGAGCTGGCTGTATACCTAGTACACTGGTGGGTGAGATCTTCTCTCCCAAACTTAAGACCATAGCCAGTCTTACCTTCAGTGGTACCTCCGCAGTGTTCTCGTCTATGTCTACTGGTACCTTCGTGCCGTTCCAACACATCATTGGAACAAATTTTCTGTTTTGGTTCTATGCTAGCGGAACTTTCGTGTCAGTTGTGTACTATTACTTTTTCGTTCCTGAAACGATGGGCAAAAGTTTACAAGCCATACAGAAGGAGGAAGAAAAGAAAGAGTGAGAGAACGCTTATGTCATCTAAAATCTTTGTACATAATTAAACGACCTTCTCAATACGTAAGACATTTGCGAAACTGTTAATTTTGGTCAAACTTGTTATTGAACTTGGTACTTGTTAAACCTGTATCTAAAGAAAGGATGACATTCCAGCACGGTAAAAAAGCAGGTTCTATAAGAAAATACAATTTAAAAAAGGTTCTATCTCAATATTTCAGTTTGGAAAATAGAATAAAAATAGAATTTGGAGGTAGAACCTTCTCCAAACGTAAATTCGTGATAGAAGAATCCTTTGTAAAGAAGAAAAGTGTTTTCAGAAGTGTAGTATAAAGTCTTATCAAGGACAAATCGATACTTTCAAGGTTGCAGACAGTAACTACAAATTTTCTAATCAATGGAATCTGTAGAAATCGATTCGCATACAGACATTTGTAGTAACTTCTAGAAATTACTTAAAAAAATTTAAATCTATCTGAAAGAAGAGCAACATTATTTTTGTGAAAATTTGTTTACTCTTAATGAGTTTAAAATATGATTCATTACAAAGATAAAAAGAGAAAGTTACTAAATAAGGAAAAATACTGATCATTGGGATAAATGATACTCTTGACAATTGTAAAAATACTTTTATTTTTATACGATATATTTATATAATTTCAATACTCAGTAACTTAAATTGTATTACACGATAAAAATTAACTTGGATCGATTCAACTATTATTGTTGAAAAAAAAGATATCCAGTATTTAATATTGTAAAAGTGAAATATATAGCTTAAATTTGATTTCGTTTAGATTACAGAAATGTAGGACTGTATAAACTCATGTACATAATAAAATGATTCTAATTTTTAAAGCGTATAGAAATAAGCAAAATAGCCATTTATACTGTAAATAATAAAAGAGATCTTCAAATATAAATACTGTGTCGTTAATTTCAAACAAATTGTGATTGACAGAAAGTATTGTTATGTTCTTTAATTTATACTTTGCTATTTTATATCTACTAAAATAACATATATTTTACTGTTCTATAAACAGATACCTATAAAGATTAGAAATTTGTTTTAGTACTTTTAGAAAGAATAGAACCTTTCATAGAAAATATCATTCACTCGCACAACTAATGAGCAGCACATCGCCTATCATTTTAAATCGTCGGCCAGTGTAAACCGGTCACCTAAATATTTAACAAACTTCATTTAGTGCACTCTATTATCTTGATTCAATTTCGTTCGTGAAATAATAGAGACGAAAAGTACGAACAACAAAAAACAAAAGAAATTGTAAGTATATATTGTGTAAGATTTTTTCTATTATAGAATTGTAAGTAAGTAGTTTATCAGCGATGCACAAAAGAATAAGTAGTTGATGAATTGCATATGAAGTCGAAAATTCATTGCCATACCAGTTTCTCCAAACCCTTATTATATTACACAACACCACTTTCTCGAACGCGTAAAGAAGACAAAATTGATTCAACCTTACCTATCATTCATCTTTTTTTTTCTTATCTGCTCTACAATCAACTGCCTGCAATCCATAGCAATATGTCTATGAAGCTACTATTGTTGACGGATATACGATACATAATAATAAATTGTTAATAATATGTTTTCTGCTGCCGGTTTTTTCTCATAGTGTATTCGTTCAAAGGTAAAATAATTATAAAAAATTTTTTAAGGCTCTATATGGTTACAAAAGTTATATGTCACTAATATTAAGGCATCCACTGTAATATCTTCACTTACCCTATCTAAAGCTTAAGACGCGCTTATTCTTTTTTCACAAAAACATTATGTTCAACAGTTATAGAGGTTTAAGTTGGAATATAATGTTTTTTTTTAAATTGAAAGCATTTTATTTGAAATTAGTAGTAAATCGAAGATTCAGTAGTACTGACTGCATCTTTTTTGAGAAAATTAAATTCAAAATTTGCTCATATACACGAGGTCTTATGGGTGAAATGATAAAGTAATATTAAAATAGATGTAAGTATATAGTAGAAAATAACTTATTGTTAGAGGAATGAAGTTATTGTTTCAATTAATAAATAAAGTATTCCTAAATTATATAATGAATGGACGAAAAATTTCACGAATCAGCTCGTTAAATAAGCTGAATGCAAATGCAATAAAATATATAGTTTACTGTTTTTAGACTGCTTTAACTGCTAGAGCAGAGAAGAATCAGGTTACACAACAAAGCATTTACGACACTCCCGTGCACCGAGACATAAACAACAAAAACGATTATATATTTTGATCCATTAGAAATTTTGGCTTGAAACTTTAGCGTAACCTTCATTAGCCTTTACCAAATAATATTGTGCATTAAAAAATATCGAAAATATAAATTTATAACACACTTTTATGGTTTAAAGGAAAAAATGTACAACATTAAAAATGGACTTATTATATTTTTGTCTTTTATTCCCATAACGATATGTGTTTTAAAGTCTTATGTATGAGTAATGATGAGGTAAAGTCAAAAGAATTTGCGTAATAGTATATTATTTCCCCTGGTGTGTATACTATTTTTCTGCCTAGCGAGGCCGAAATTACCACTGTCCCAAACCGGTCCCGGTCGTGAAAGAGGTACTTCCGGACCGATAGGCTAAGTAATCCTTTTCAATCGTGCTACGCAAATGTTTTTGTTACGTTTAATTAGTAATAACACACACGTTTTTTATCTGCAACATTCGTACAACTTTAGATACTGCGATTGCCACTGTTACTCTTTCCGGAGTCTCACAGCATTTAAACCCACACCTTTATTTATAGTATATATTCCGTGTTTGTCCCTCCCATATCCCACACCATTCCGCACTCGTCCAGGATGCGACAGTGGGATAAGTCCTGGGGAAATCCACTCCAGAATGGCTGGAATATATTGAAACGTTCGATTTGGGGGCTTATGTCACATTACGTATAGGCTTATACTCCGAAATCGTACCATTTCACCTTGTGGAATATGAGGAGACACCTAAGCGCTCGGATGAAGTCAGCGTGACAGCAAACGGTCATCCACCCAAGTGCTAACAGCGGCCATCGTTGCTTAACTTCCCCGACCGCCCAAAGGTGTAATTTCGCTACCCGCTAAAGCGTCGGTGAGATGTATTTATATTTTTTATCTGTGTATAGACATACTGCAAGGTTGCATTACGTCACGACTGCATACAAATTAATTATACCTTCTTTAGTTATTGTTATTTTAAAAAGAGAAAAAACACGACTTAATTTTTTTATATACGATCTATCATAATGTGAAATAAGAAAAACTCGAGCAAGATTCCAATTGTACATATAAAGGAGATGAAAGGAACGAAGGTATTATTACTATCCACTTTGAGAAGTAGTTAGTTAGATAAGCTTCAGTGGATATCTTCAAATCTTAAATCACAGTCTTCAGTTTACCATCAAGCATGTCGACGCAATCGAAGGGTCGTTGATTTCGAATTGTTATACTCCAGTTATAACTGTTAAAGTTCAGTGTTTAGTTAATAAATGTTCAGTCTGTCTATGACGACAGACTCGCCTCAATGTAGATAGACCATTGTTTGTGATTCTGAATGTGTATATAGGGGATATCGGGGTAAAGTGATCCCAAAAATGCTTGAAATAGAATCTAATTTTTTCTTTTGAGTTAGAATGTAAAATGTGTGTTTGTTTATGTATTTATGATTTTATATTTGTTCATTGTGTATTTGTATGTGTATATATTTGTGTATACATTTGTATGTGTATGTTTTTTGACGTATGATACGTTAGTGTGTGTGTGTTTATTTGCGAATTGTGATAAGTGAATATTTGTCGTGGTTGTATGTGTAATTGCGTAAGAGTATATTCGTGGATGTATATATTTGTGTATGTACTCGTGTGTCTTATAGCAGCAATCATTAAATAATGGTAGAACTGAAAGATAAAAACTAAAAGATAAAAAATAAGGTGCAATTCTTTGACTATGACTGCAAGGCGCTAGTTATGTTTGACAGGTATTTCATTTTTCGCAGTAGGATTTAACCCTTACAGGATTTGCATTTGGGGTACGTGATGGATCTAAAAAAAAAGCATGAATTGACCATGTCTGAAGGTCAATCATGGGTTGAGCCAATATACTGGCTTTCGAGACAAATTTTTCCACTTTAAAAAAAGTTTATTAGACAACTTGGAATTAACTAAAAAATTGAAAATAATTGTCCTAGTAAGTTTTGACATCGTTCATTACACATCAGTTATCAGATTTATAAATTTCAAAACGGCAGATTGAAGGTGGTAGTTGCTGAAACGGAAAAACATGTAATAATGTTGATGAAATTATATTATTTACTGTACTTTATTTCTGTAATCAAAATATTTTGATCAAGAATCTTTAAAAGATATAATATGCTTTGAGAGATTGAAAAAGATATGAAATTGGGTGTAGAAAACTCTGTATTTCGAGAACCTTTTAGAATCGGCTTAACCGATTTTAAAATCTGAGAATCCATTTTACTTTTTTTTTTAAGTTTTCAATGGCTAGGACATTGGAATCAATGATTGAGGAAACTAAGGGCTAATAAATTGGCAGCGATTTTATGGACACTGATGGAGCAAAAATTTTGTATTCTTCCCTATTCCGATGCAATATTTAAACCTTCAATTCAATTTCATCCCACACAGTAACAATGTGTAATTCTTATTTATTATAATAATGGAGTAGTAGATCATTAGGAACTTCTGGTTAATCACCAAGAATAAAAATGAACGAGAAGATTTCAAGAAACTGGCAAACTTTGGAATTGATACTCAACGCACACCTAATTTCGAGATCCTCTTCTGCTGTCAATTCGTATCAGTAATTTATTGTACAGTGTAGACATAATCGGCCTTGACGCAACCTTTATGACTCCAACATTATGTATTTCGTACTGTCGGTGCTAGCATGAACAATATTTCCTATTCAAAATCCCTTCACTCTGGTGTTGAACTGAAAGAAATGATTGAAATTGGATAATGCATTGAGCATAATCGATTGACCATAATTTTATTTAAAAAGGTAAATTTATGACAAACCTTTTTGAACTTGATAAGTATCAAGTTCACCTCATTAAATCGATCTCGAAAATAATAGGTCCCTAATCGAACACTAATCTTTCAATCAATTTGCCATTTATATATTAAACTAATTATTTAACTTTGTTCAATATTAAATAAATAATACTTTGAAGTTTAAAATATTTGAGGTCTTAGAGTCTCAGCTGATCAAGATTATATGCATTAATGGTTAACACATAATTATTAGAACTTTATATATTAGACTACATACATAATTAGTAAAAATTTCACTAAAGAAACCAGCTCATCTCTAATCTTACACTTATATCGTTACTTTTTATATTCGCAACAGAGGTGGAGACTCTGCTGAAGCCAATAATGTTCTTCCAGCTATTGACAAGTAGTGTAGAGATCTGTCTGAACGGCTATTTTATATTTTATATTTAACTTACACCTTAGCACCATCTTTATGCAACTGTTACTCTGGTGCGCTACGAAATTCCGTGGTACCTTTTGCCCATGCTGTGCGACAACGAGATCTCGATTAGTTTCGTCACTCTCAGAATACAGAATTGCTTATTTATTTTAAATGAGAAGTTGTAATAAATGACTGCATGTACAGAAACAAACGCAAATTAGCATAACTCGTAGATTTTTTTTATTCAGTAGATTTGGATGCATCAATATTATGAAATTTATTAGCTCGTTAAATGAATGCAAATGAGCAATCGATTCAATTATAAAGAACATTGATCCACTTAACCGAAAAACAAGATACATTATAATATCCACAATATGTTTTGGATATTATTGGAGTTAATTTTCGATCTCTTAAATTATATTTAAATTGATTTATTTTTCGGTAGGTGGTTAATATAGTAGCTTTAAACTTCGCATTATCAAAGAACATCAACGAGAAAGAAACGTAAACATAACATTTTCTCTAAACACCACAGTTTTAATTCTACGTAGTTCCTGCGTACAATGTTGTTTATAAATACTAAAATATAGATTCACATCAGTTATACTTTAAATTTTGCACATTGTAAACATTTCTTTCAATTTCGATTCGTCACTTGCTTCCCGTAAATTAACCATGTATTAACAAAATAGATTTTACATTTCATTAAAAATCTTATTTAAAAATATGTTGAAGACTAAAGTTTTTAACGTGTTATTGAACTATTAAATAATTAAAAATAATGGAAGTAAGAAACTTTCTTAGTAACTCAAAAATGTGGATACCTAACTCCTACATGACTTTATTTGTACTTACTCTTCCAAACTGTTATTGCTGTAAATTGTTTACTGTGGGAGTGGTCTTGTACTGTTAAAATGAAACTTCTTAATAAAACAAATTAAAATGATTCTGTTACATCAGATATATTGGATTTTCTTCTTACCCGTGAACTAAAAATATGAATTCTATTTAGAGCAGATATTAAGAAGGAGATGTTCAAGCTTGTCGATTAAAACTTTTGGAACATTAATAATATATTGAAGCTTAAGTGAAAACAAGACAAACTTACGTCCAATTACTAAAAAAATAGAGAGAAAAGTTAGATCAAAAGATTTCTCCAATAAGTACAGAATTGATTCTCACAAATGTTGGATAAAATAAACTGATGCGCCTGACGTTGATACATTGACTGTGAGACATCGTCGACTGCACAAGAGAAGTCAAATCGTAACATATTAAATGAGGCTATCGCTTATCGTCTCCCCACTAATTTTTCAGAAATACGTTTCGCCAGCCAACATCACAGAGCTAAGAGCTGTGCACAGAAATAAAGGGACAGGTGCAGAGTGAGGAAAAGGAGAAGGGAAAGAGAATAAGATAAAAGAATCGAAATTATAGGCAAATAATGAATAGCTGCTCATCCGTCGGTTTATTAACAATGCATAAGGGAACAAAACTCGCAGGTTTGCGTACATAGAAGTAGATAGATGTCTAGATATAGTCAAACGCAAGACATAATTTCACCCTTTCTTATTTTTTTCCCGGCACCTTTTCTTCATTCTCGCCTGTCATCATTCTGCTTCGCTTCTTCCCTACACTTATCCGACTTTTCTTAGAAAGCGATTGTGAGCCTCCCTAATACTTTGTACGTTCTTTTCCCTCTTGACTGGTCTCGAAAACT
>UELV01181973.1:4748-20964 GCA_900490015.1 Megastigmus stigmatizans
CTCGATATTCCTGGTCTGACCCATCCTATCCTCGATCCACTGGGTCTAGTACACACTCCGCCGTAAAAAAGCCAATGCGCGCTTGCTTACGCTCGGAGTGAGGAAAGCTCCGTCACTATTTTCCGGCTTAATCTTATCCATTTACCTGATGATGTTTTGAAATTTGGTAGTTTAGATAATTTTAGTGCATTTGAATTTGAAAACCACTTAGGTATTATTAGAAAAATGATTAGAAATGGCACAAATATTTTGACTCAAGTTATGAATAAAGTAAATGAGCCAGCAGCAGCTAGATTACTATCAGCAACAATTGCTTCTACAAATAGGTCCCCTAAAAGCACATATTCACTTTTTCGTCAAATAAACGATATAAACCTTCCTCAAAGGTACTATAATTCTCATGCAATTCTTAACATTTCAAAGTTTACTCTCTCATCTACGAAACCCAATAATTGTTGCTACCTTAAGGATGGAATTATCGTTATCGTTGAACACATTTGCCAAAATGCTAATAGTATTACTGTAATTCTTGGTGCAAAATATGTGGATTGCACTTCTATTGAAAATTATTTAATTAATTTGAGGGAAATTGGAATATGCAAAGCAAAAACTTTAAGTAATGAGCTTCAAGAATGGCCCATTCATTGCATAGCAAAAAAAGGTTTTAGAATGCTGTTGAGAAACTCATTTTATATTTTTCCAATCCTTCACACACACACTTTTTAAATTTATTAATTAACAAAACAAAAATTAATTAAATTTATTAATTTATAGAAATATAATATCACATTAAGTATAACTATATCAATTAAAATGTAATCTTTAAGAATTTAAATCTAATCATTTATTATTAAATACTAAGGATTTAAAATATTATTTTAAAACAATATCTATATCATTCAAAATTGAACATTTTAGTTAATTGTCTACACTCACATCAAGATTATTTTGTGTCCACATTAGGACGGTCATAGAAATGCCACCCAAAATGCAGAATAACCATCTCATTCGAACTCAGTCAGCTGTTCAGTATGGCAATAACCTCAAAAGAATAGTTCTGCAGGACAATTCCAATATTGGATCCACAATTGTCCCTGCAAAAAAGCTGAAACGAGCAGGTAATATCAATTATGCATTAATTGTTTCATTTTAAGGCAACTAATTAATTAATATGCTAATTATTTTTATTTTTTTTATTTACGTACTTTGCCAACTTTGATTCGTTCCGATCAGCTTGTACTTCTAAAGCAGAAAAACACATTCTGCAATGTCTCTCCATCAGCTCCAAAAGGATTCATATCTGCTAAGAATATTAAAAGTCAACAAGCAGTAAAAATTTTTAGTTCAGTTCAAACAAACCATCTTGCTACAGGTACTGGTCTGTCTACTGCAGTTACTCGTAACGTAACAGCTACTTATCCCTCTGTAGTTTCTACTACTACAAATCTTACTGCTACTAATAGTGCATCTCAATTGTACCAACTGATAATGATATGCAATTTCTTCCACTATCAGGTATCTACTTCATATTATTTATATTTTCATTTATTTATATTATTGCGAAAGCATAATATGATCAAATTTATATCTTTTTACTTTAGCTTTTAGTAAAGTGCATGAAAATCAGCAGCTGCAGTTTGTCATACAAGACAGTAATATTCTCTCGCAACAATTACATAGTATATTTCAGTTTTTAAAACACTATTTTATTGCTTATATCTGAAAGCTATAATTATAAATCATTTTATATTATACTTTTTTTTACAGATGATCTTGGTCAAGAAGAAAGAGAGGTAGATGAGACTGATAGTGCAGATCAATCAGACAATGACGGAGAAACTATTCAAACAGTGGATAGTAATGACAATGCAGACCAACTCGATGATTGGGAAAATGAAAACCGTAACCCTAATGCAAATCATAATATGGAGCAGGATATCCGTCCTCATATGGATATTAGAATTGAAGCAGCTGAAGAAACTCTCTATGAAAATTGTTGTAGTGAGTTAAAAAAATATTAAATATTTTTAATTTAAGACTTATTAAAAAATATTTTTTATATTACGCAATTATTGTTTATAGGTATGTGCAGAAAGAAATCCAATGTGATTCTTCAAAAATTAAATGCCATTTTGTCTCATCTCTCAAACAGGCAGTTGCCTCCAGTTGCAGAAGTACAGGAACTAAATCTTCTTCCAGAATTTCCATTAAATGAAATAAATTCTTTAATGGAATTGGATCGAACACTCCAGCAAAATAGAGAATTTCAACTTCAATTTGTAATATATACTCTTATATCATTGTGCTTTTATCTGTAATGTATAATTTTATTAAGAAATAATTTTTCCAGAAACATTTTATAAAATCTATTGGAGGAGCCAACTTAACTAGTAATACTTCTAACGTAATGGCAAAAATCGTCACCAACGAATTGTCAAATAAATTAACATGGATCATAAATAAACCCGGAAAAACTAAAATTGGAAAAATGCATTTTATTACTGTTGTTACTGGTAAAATTTATTGTATTGTAAAATAGTTTCTTTTTATATGATCTATTAATAAAATTTATCAATTTTAGATGCTATAAGATCAAAATTCACTAATGATAGTGTTCATGATGTGCATAAAAAAATACAAAGCTGGATTTTGAGGTCTTCCGCCAGAATTGCCAATGAAGTAAATAAATTACGGAAGCAGCAACAATTACAAGAACTGGAACAAGAAGTCGATGAGTGATAGATGGATGGGTACAGTGATTATATCATTCTTGTTTACGTATAATTTAAATGTCAGTTTATAAAGCTTTATTATTATATATTTTTATATTTTGCAAGTTTAAATTTTATAGTGCGATAAAAGTTTTTATTACATGTGTAATACTGTGCAGTATTTTAGTTTTACGTACAATTACAAATTGAAAATATTGTGAAATAATATTTTAATTACAATACATTAATATTTTGCAACATTTACAAGTTATTATGATTATTTTATTTTTTATTAAGTGTACTTTGGTAAAAAAATGAATTACTGGTCCTATAATTAATAGGTTCTTAAACTTATATATAAAGTATACAGACATAAGTTTAGGAAACTATTAATTATATTACCAGTAATACATTTTTTATTAAGTAAAATAATATATCCTATAAGAAAGTCCTAAATCCTGAAATCTTAAAGATATCTTATTCTTTACTTTTATAGCATCTTGCAGATATCTTTTAGGTGCCTCTAATACTGTATTTTATAGAATTATATCGTATAGTAAACTTTAAGTAATCTTTTAGATGTCTTACAAGATATCTTTAAAACGATATTTTCATCGTTCTGTAGTACAGATAAATTATAGTAGTCTTTCAGATATCTGATCTGATATCAGTAAGACGACATTTTCGTGGTACTTCGATATCTGTAAGAGATCATTACGGAAACTTTCATGGAATCTTATAAGATATCTTTTATCTTGAAAAGTTATCTTATAGAGATCTCTCAGATGACTTGGTGTTTGCTGGGTACCGTACCGTACCGTACCTTACCGTAACCTGTCCGTAATACCGCCGCTTAAAGGCGTTTTTGCTAACAACAGCCAGCCCAGGATGTTTCCGGTCGCACACGTAAATCGGTACACTTGTAAATAGACGCGTTATACGCATTTCGTATTTAAATCGCTTTGTAGCTTAAGATAATTGCTAAGTTTCGTTTATTCCCGAACGCCTTACTATAAGTGTATTTCACGGACGCGCCTAAACAGTTATTAAGTTTATTTGCTATAATTAATTGTTAAGTTTATTCTCTACGATTAATATTAATAGATAATGGTTAAGTTTATTTGCTAAGATTTATTTCTATCTAAACTGCAAATGTGTGGCAGACGGTTCTCCGGATATTCTCTGTTATAGCGTTCCGGCGATCGAATATTGTGAAGCCATACTTGAGAGGCCCAACCCGAGCACCGAACTCGATCCTTGTACTTAAGTTTAATTATTGTTATTGAATAAATATTCACATTATTATTGCATATTAAATTCTGAGTTAAGAGTATCTTTTGGAACCTACATCATCCTCCGGGAAAAGTTATCTGCAGTCCTAGTATAACACGGCTGTGGGAGTTGACCCGCGCGTGGAGTACGCTACAACAGCTGCCACCTTAGTGCATGCCTACCTCTAACGTTACAATGTTAAGGAAGAGGAATACAATATTTAAATATATTCTCCTATACTTTTATGAGGTACATAGATTCTTTAAATTTCTTTAAATTAATTATGATATCTAAATATTAAAGAAAATAATGACGATCATAATAATAATAATAATATACAGCACCTGAAATTGCCTGTAGACGGGCCACCAAGTATGTTCATATAGTTATTTATTAAGATTAAAGATATTTTATAAAATTGTGAACGTGTCGTTCTGGACGAGGCGCATTATATTCGCGACTGTTTGCAGCTCATAATATCAGAACTCTGCCAGTTTGCCCTGCTACAACATTTGGAGATAGAAGTTCAAACTAAATGTCGAAGGGGTCCATTGAGTGTCTTATATAACAGTTTGCTCTGCTTCATAAATGGGAGAGAGAAGTTCAAACTAAATGTCGAAGGGGTCAATTTAGTATTCTATATGACAGTTTTCCCTGCTTCATAAATGGGAGAGAGAAGTTCAAACTAAATGTCGAAGGGGTCAATTGAGTGTTTTATATGTCAGTTTGTCCTGCTTCATAAATGAGAGAGAGAAGTTCAAATTAAATGTCGAAGAGGTCAATTGGGTGTTTTATATACCATGGAACATCAAAGGATATTTTAAAGTTAATATTGAATCAATCCGATTTTTAAGATTAGAGATGCCAGATAAGCTATCGAAGCTGCTAAAGATATTAACAATTATTAACACGTTTGGTAGCTTTGATAGCTTATTTGGCATCTCTATTCTTAATAATGCACCATTGCAAAATTGAAGTTCATTTTATTATTTTGGTACTTATTAACAATTAATAATAACTATGTAAAATTAATAAAAAGAGTACTTGACAATTTCTAAATTCATTTTACAACTTTCTTTAGTTTAAATTCGCTATTATAAATTGGAAACTTTATTTGAATATGTAAACAATGAAAAAAAGAGTACTTGACAATTTCTGAATGGATTTCACAAGTTTCTTTAGTTTAAATTGGCCATTCGAAATTGGAAAATTTATATGATTAAATAAAGAAGTGATTTTATTTAATTGATATTGAGAACAAAAAATTTTACTCGAAAACGATTTGCTCCATAGCGGGTTTCAAGCTGCTACTTATATTCTCGACATAAGTGCTCGGTACATGTTCGCCAAAAGCTGTGCGTCGCCACCTGGTGGCAGATGCGCGACTTTGCTTCCCTACACGGCGGCGCGCGACTGCGCGAGTATACTGCCAGCCGACCGCCGTACACCGTTGTTCCCCTATATTACGTTACGCTACGCGTATGTAAAGTAGTTCCTGATTCTTTTTTTTATAATTTATGATTTATTTTAATACAAAACCTAGCCTATGTTACTCTAACCTATCGAAAATGTATCATATCAAAATTTCGTTGTAATCGGTTAAGTTGTTTTTGAGATTTTTATAACCATACCAACAAACGCTGTCTCTTTATTATATTAGTATAAGATTAGTATAAGATAAGTATAAGTATAAGATAAGATAAGATAACCTAAGATACGATAAGATAAGATAAGACGTGCTCTACCACGTAATAGAATCCTATTCAGGCACCTAATCGCAACCCTAATAATGAGGTAGTCACTTTAGACAACCTACCTTGGCCCTGATCAGGTGTCTGATCAGATCCTTATCATAAATAAGTCAAATTATGCCGGTTCTCACGTGGCCCTGATTTCAATTTCGAATCATAGATTGGCGTTCCATCAGTAGAAAATTTTTTTTAAATATTTATTATATTTCTAAAAATTTAATTAAATTTCTAATGTTCAAAAAAAAGTAATTAATTTAAAAAATATCTGAAAAAATGGCATCCAACAGCAATGAAACGGAATACATTTTTTTAAAAACAATATAATTTTATCTTTGAACTAAAAACTACTATACTGTATACCAATAATAATAATTACAATTTCAACACTATCTCACAATTCGATAAAAGTTTAGTAAAAATTAATGACGGTTATAATAAAATACTTTTTTCCGTGTAGTTTTGATTTCAAAGTAAAGGATTATTCTCTTCTTTAAATTCGTATCTCTTCTATGATTTAAAACAAGAGAGATACAGTCATCCGCTTATTCCAAGTGGTAGAATGCACTTAAGGATGTGCAAGCGGTACTGGCAAGTCTAATCAGCAACTATTCGAATTATAATACTATTTTTACATGAAACTGGTATATTTTGAATGACCTTACTTGTAAGTAACTTATTCTTTACTTAATAAAACATCAACAACGTTATTATTATGTTTACATCAACTAATAGATCAATAGGTTAAGGAATAAAAAATTTCTAATTTCGTTTTTTCCAAGTTTAATTCACGATTATTTTCCGATTCGAAAATTTATGGGTTAATTTGTTCGTTTCCGAAAACTTAAGCGATCCATCGTTAGTTAAATTGGTTTTTCATTTTTAAAATTAGTGTCGTCATAAATTAGTTATACAGTCGCATTAACTATATTAGTTATATATTGTCATAACAAATTTTGAAAATGAAAAAACAATTTAACTATGGATCGTTTAAGTTTTCGAAAACGAACAAAATGAACCCATAAATTTAGAATCGGACAATAATCGTGGATTAAACGAATTGGAAAAAAAACGAAATTGGAAATTTCACATTCCTTAACCTGTTGATCTATTAGTTGATATAAACATAACAATAACGTTGTTGATGTTTTATTAAGTAAACAATAAGTTACTTATAACGTATGGTCATTCAAAATATACCACTTTCATGTAAAAGTAATATTATCTAACGTTTTTCGAATAGTTGCTGATTTGACTGGCAAATATCGCTTATACATTCTTAAATCAGCTGTCAGCATAAGATAAAAGAAAACCGCTAGTAATCATATCAGTTACATACCTGTAGGTTCTGCCCTCTCGTCCGTGATAGGTTCGATTGCAAGGCGTGCAGAGCGCGGGCTCGTCGCTCCCGTCTCCGCAGTCGTCAATGCCGTTGCAGTAGGCGTCCACGGGGACGCAGTGGCCGGCTTTACAGGCGAGCTCGGCCAAGCCGCAGCTCGCCGCTTTAGCATCCGTCACCAGCCAACCGGCCACTAGCAGGCTGAGAGTCAGCAGCATCTGCGGACAGCCGCGGCGGCGATGCTGCTGCTGCTGCTGCCGATGTCGTTCGAGCGCGCAGCCCTGTCTCCCCACATCAGCTGCTCCCCTCTAAAAAGAAACACGAGTTTCCCGGTGAGTTTGGTTTTAAGAGCTTGCTACGAGCTTAAGAAGATGGTGTATTAATTATTGTAGATACTGGATGCATTTATTTTCCATTGTGAAAAATAATTGAAATTAATCGGTCTTGATGAAATAAGTTTTGTCAAACCATTTTAAATTTTAATTCATACAGTGGAAATTAAGCTTGTTTTTTAAGGGCATTTTCATTAAGTTGATCAGTGATATTTATTGGGTACACAGTTGAAAATAAAGCCAGAATGTATTATTTCTTTCGATTTTTAAAAATTTGTGTGCTAATCGGCTATATATATACGAATGCAATCATTAGAGTTCTTCATTTCAGTTCATCCTTAAAAAAAAAACAAAAATTTTGTATTAAGGTACATCTAAATCGGTACCATTAGTTTCTGAGATATGGTACTCGGCATACCAACACACACGCTCTCGCGCTACACACACACATACACATACACACAGATACACACATACACGCACATACGCGCGCGCGCGGGCGCACCAATCCTAAAAATCTAGTAACACTTACATAATCAATCATACTCAGCCTTCTATGCTACGCATACGTGTCTGGACTTGTGTTTTTAAAAATATACATTAAAAATAATGTTTACCCGATTTTCAGATCATTTGGAAAAAAGTAATTGTTTTTGTTACGTGAAACACTTCAAGATTTTTGCCAGTAACACCTAAATATCTGCATAACTTTGACTATTTTTATTATCATAAGTGGTTCTGATTAATCATGACCGGCTTCTGGTGGTCAGCGGATGTTCGTTTAATTCCTTTTGACCGTGACAAGCCAATAGGAAATTTGTACAATAGCAACATAAAAAACTATTATTTAGTAACACGAATTTTAAAAGTTTGGTGGAATTATTCATATATAATATTTTATACAACCCCTGTTGTATAAGATGCGGAATAGGTTAAGCTTTGACCTGATCGATGTTTTTATTTTGCAAAATTTAAAGCGGTATAAAATCCAGTTGCTATTGCCATTGACAATGGTAACTGAGTAACTTTACTTATAAAGAAGCGAGCTTATTCATATATTTTTTCTTTAAACTTTTAAACATACATTCGTTTTTGGCATACAAATACATTTGATTGTCAAAAATCTAATCTTTTAAACACATTAACGCCCAAAATGTCAATTATTTCTTAACATTCGACACTACCCTAGTAAAATCGTAGCCGACACGATAGCTATAACCCGCAGCCAGTTTCAGTTAATTTAATGAATGTTTAGACAGATAGCTGACTTAGCAGTCGAATAATACTGGCTCTTTAATCGATTTTAAGCCGATATATTACAATAGTTATGATAATTATAGCTTATACAGATATTGCCGAGTTTTTTTCCGATTTATCTTTCTAAGTACTGGCTAGTTGAAACTAGCTAAGTGTCGGCGGTAAGATAGTCAATCGGCCAGCTGACCTCGTCAATTTCCTACGAGGATGTAACTTTTTGTGTTATTATTCCGGCAAAACATTTATAGTGCCGTATTTCTGATAGTTTAAAATCTTGTCTTTCAAACACTGTCACCAGAATTTGTCTAGACTTTGAATAAAAAAAGTGAGAGATTTTTTGGCATTTTTGCCAATAGTCATTTTGGGCGTTACTGTGACCAGAAGATTACATTATTTTGCAATAACATGAATGTATTTCTATGCTGAAAACGAATATAACTGTCTTGGGTGTTTCATTTAGGGGACAATTTTTAAGATTCTTCTTTATAAGTGAAACCACTTAATTATCATTGTCGATGCCAATAAAACTCGCTTTTATACTGTTTTATCAGTTCATATCTGAACGTCCGGTTTTTTGGCACAGAAAATAACATTTCAAATTTCAGGCAGTAAAACTTCTTGTAAGACGTGAATATAAGAAGGAGCTGAGTTCTAGATTTTTTTATATGTATATCTTTGAGAAAGTATCTCAAGATAGTACTTTAATCACTAACAATCGTAAGCAACGTTAATATAGTAAATTCTGGTGTTGTGCTTCGCGGTAGTAGCAGGGATTCCAGAGAATTTGCAAGATTCGTCCATTGGCCACGGGCGTCATTGATACGGCCGCAACCGCAAGGATTACCACTACTATTTACGCGGCCTAGCTAGGCAGAGCTTTCGATATATATATATATATAATTGTAGAAAATAATATTATTACGCATTTTAGTTCGAAAATAGTTTCGAACGTATTTGCTTCTATGGGATTTTCCAGACTTATTTGGAAGTATTACCTTGCCACGATTTTTTTAGTTCGCGCGTCGAGTTGGTATAAACGCGGGGTTTTTCCAAACTCATTAGGCGATATTCTGTGTTGAACCAGTCGTTTGCAAGGCGAGCGTTGGGTTTTATGGCACGGCGGGCGTCTCGAAGGTTCAGCGCCGTGTTTTATGATTCTAAAGTTCACGTGGTGGACTCAACGTTGAGCGGATTAGATAATATTCAGAAAGGAAAAATCGAGTACAGTCGGTATTCGATTTATGTCAGGGTAACTGTTTAAGTATTCCGAGTTATGGTAAAGTAGAAAAGGATTTTGCTTATCCACAGATCGATACCTTTTCTTCATTCTGAAATTGGCCGCGGCGCTTTTGGTGTTCGGGACTTATGGATTGTCAGGGCTGATTTATTTTTAAAATATGTGCGAACGTACGATAGACGTTACCCATCAGTTGGTACTGTTAATTTCTGCAAATCACTGTTAGGTGATTTGAAATACGCCTGTATTTCAGTACGTACGTTTAATATATCAATAATTTTAGTGTAATAATATTAATTCTAAGTGATTTTAATATGTAAATCCGTTTAATGTTCAATATTGTCAATTGATATGAGATATTATAGAGGACTATAAGAGAACACAACTGCTTTATCTAAATATTGAGAACTAAATTTTTTAAAAGAATATAAACAATTGGGAACGATGTGACTTATTGTATAATAAAGTATATATAAACTATTGTAAATACAAATAAAGGACTATTTTATAATAACGAATTAATGCTCATGTTTCATAACTGATCTATAAAGTTTAATTATTGATACCTGCTTTTTTTTAATTTAATGTGAGTCAACGAATCGATATACGCTTATTCAAATTTAAAAAGTAAAAAGGAAAAAATATATTTTATTGATATACGTTTATTCTGATTTAAAAATAAATAAAGTTGGTGGTTACTGTTTGTTACGTGTTCTGCGAAAGTCGGTAGGTAATGACAATGGGGCATACAGAAAGAAGGTACCTGGGAGAATTAGGAAGGTAATGCTCTATGGAGGGGGTAGGGGGATGTGGCTAGTTTCCCAAGGCTAGTCTGCTAGTGGCTAGGTCTGGGTCCCTTTGCTGTATGCCCTATACACTCATGCATACTCACTTTCCCAGAGTATATAAGCGAGGAAACAGCTACTTTAGCACATACTGCCAATCTCGTGACAAGCACCTGTACAACATAGTACAATGTCAGTCGCCGACCATCTTACGCATACATCAGTAAGAGTTTTTGATTCTGCCGCATCAGATTCTGAATATGATTGGAATGCTGTGATTCGAAAAAGGAAAAGGAATATTACCACAGCAAAAAGAAATAGATGCAAACTGACAAAATCCAACAGTAGAGAACGTAAAAGTGAAATAGAACAATCTGAGAAGGAACGAGCTCTCGATACACAATCGAGAAGTAAGAATCGTAAAAAAACTATCGAAGAAAAGCATGATAAAAAATCAACTGCTATCGCTTTGTTAAAAGCATCTTGTGAAGAAAAGCAACAACGAATTTTAGAACAAAAACAACAGCCTAAAGACGAAGAAGAAGAACTAGGAGGAGACGATAAGAGTGGATTAGAAACCAAGCTTAAAGTATCTGATATATGTGCAGTTGATAGATCTGCTTCAAGTTTAAAGGCAAACTCTAATAAAGTGGTTTACGTTAATACTAAGGAAGAGTTAAGTAAAATAAGATTATCCCGACACAAGCTGGAAAGATTTGTGAATCTTCCCTTTTTTGAGAGAGTGGCACAGGGTTGCTTTATAAAAATTAATATGGGTGATTTCATGAATGGTAGACCAATATACAGTATTGCCGAAATTAGAGGAGTTTGTGAACTCTACCCATCTGGTACTATAAGAACTTGCAAACGTCTGAAGCTAAGGTTCGGAGCACAAGAACGCGTTCTTAGCTTGAAATATATATCAAATCAGAACTTAACAGAATCCGAATTTTTCAAGTGGAAACAGACTTGTGCTGATGGAATATCTATGCCCACTGTAGATGAGGCCGACCAAAAATTAAAAGACATTCAGGAAGCAATGCTGTGTGTGTACGAAAGAGAAAAGATGAAAAAATTAGATAGTGAAAAGGGAGGATGCAAAGAGACAATACACACTTTCGCATCAAAGAAAGTTTGGTTGAGATGGGAGAGAGATGCTGCCAAACTCAAAGGCGATGATAAATCTGTTCGTCGACTTAATATAGAGATTAGCGAGTTAGAAGAGCGTGCTTCCAATTTGGATAAAAAACGATCTTCCAATATTTCAAGCATATCATATATTAATTATACAAATCGTAAGAAGAATATAGAAGAAGCAGAGAAGGCCATACAAGAGGAAATAAAGGAAAATGAAGGAGAAATCGTATACGATCCATTTACTAGAAGAAGTACAAGGCCGCAAAACATTTCTCAAAGACCAAAAAATGTTCCAACGCCTATCGCTAAAACTTCTTTTGAAGATATTTTTAAACCAGCAGTAAATGTACCAGAAATTACAGATCTAAATTTGTTTAATGCACATAATTTTAACATTAACATTGATCTAGGAGCAATACCCACCGCAAATATTCCAGTATTAGATATTCTAAAGTCGATAAATAGATTAAAAGTTTTTGCGCCTCGAAGAGGAGATATTATAGAGGACTATAAGAGAAAACAAGGCTTTACCTAAATATATTCATCTAATTTTTTTAAAAGAATAGGAATAATTAGGAACGATGTGACGTAGTGTATATTAATGTGTATATAAATTATTGTAAATACAAATAAAATACTATTTTTTAATAACGAAATAATGCTCTTGTTTCATAACCGATCTATTTAGTTTAATTATTGATACCTGTTATTTTTTAATTTATAGTGAGTCGAGGAATTGCTCACAATGAAAATATCATTGCAATTGCAAAACGACATAATTTGTCGTCAATTATGTAAAAGTTAAGCGATTCCGTTCAATTTTCAATATGTCTTTTTAGCAACCCAGTAGTACAGTATACATCTGTGACGTCGAGAGACGACGCACAGATGTTAAATATATTTTTAAGCCTGGATTCGCGTCCAATAGATGTCGAGAGGATGTCCTTTTTGCGAGTTATTTGGATTTCGGTTTTACATTAAGGCAGGTTTGCGGTGGATTTGCCCTATTTATTCAATAATTTTTATTTCATACAAAAAATAATCTTTATTGTTCAAACTTTTTACATATTAAAATACACATTTTGAAGATATAAAAATTTTTTTTTTTTTTTACGGATTTTTCTTGACAAAATGGCCGCCTCAAAATTGTTCTTTTGTTTGACTGTCGACACGATATCTCACCAACGGATCATCTGAAATCAAAAAACTAAATAGATTCTTAAAACTTATAGTTGTGGTTATTGCATAGTCTAGGATATTTAATTTTTACCGAAAAAAAAACAAAATGGCGGACTTTTGAATTCTTTGGGTCTTTTTTGCAACATAAATTGTTTATAACTTTTTGAAAAATTTATTGATCGTTATAATCCTAGATCATACAAAAAGAACATATATCAGGAGTAAGCTGTTCAAATTTGAACTGAATTGGTGCAGTAGTTTTTTTTAAATCGTGTCGATAGAGTTGAAAAGCGTTGTTTCGAGAAAAACGCGTTCAAAGTTTTTTTTTATGAAAATTTGAGAAAAAAAGGGTCTTACACTCAATCAGCGATGCCAGCTCCATATATAACTCCTTCAGCTTCCTCGTTCTAGATAGTATTGCTATCGAATAATGAAATTAAAAAAAAATGATTTTTCCAAAAAAATCCACCGCAAACCTGCCTTAATTTTCGGTTAACATGAGTTCTTGGTTATTATTTACGCGTTCGAAAGTTGTAATATAATCGATATTATTATTTTAACAGGAAAAGAATTTATTATTTAGTGAGAATTCTTAACATGGAAATATAGTATGACACGAACATAAGTATAAAAATAGCTATGAATATTCAATTGTTAAATATTCGTTAGGTAGATACTAATTGTAATATGGGGAAGATTTAATATCGATTATTTTACATTTGACGATATTAGATTACAACGTTTCGCTTATGCACATTACAAAAGAGTGTATTCGGAAATATAATTATGATCGGTATGTAAAAGATGTAAAAGATTGTTATAATAAAATCGCAATCGGATTTTAACAATTGTTAACGGATAAAATCCTTTTTACGCAGGAATCAAAATTGGTGAAGCATTCAAGTTAAAACCAAATATTAATAATGAATTGAAATAGAAAGAGAAAAAGAAAACGTTGCTGAAAGATATGCTTATTTAGCTTAAGTGTATAAAAATGAAAAGATATTATTGGTTGAATTAAGTCGTAGACATAGGTAGAATACTTAATTATATAATCATATGTTAGAACATAAAAATAGAACATAATGCGAAATACAAGCGGTAAATTAAGAACTTATTCTAAATGGCTAAATATTTATATAATACATATCATCTGTCATATTATTGCTACTTCGGCTTTGTATTAATATTCTAAAGCGCTATTGTATTACAAACACACACATATATATATATATAATACAACAGGAAATGTTTATCGTAATTCGGTGTTGAAATAGAAATATTTGAAGATGTAGCGCAATATTTAATATATAAATGGCAATAACATTTATAAACTTAAATCGATCAAGTTTAAGGTCTGAAGTCACATACTGAGTCTGATACTTCTAAAGAATAAATAAAAAGAAAACAATTGAAAGAAAATCAGCTGTAAATAAAATTCTAAATACCGGAAATGTGAACGATTGCATGATTGTTGATAATGTTGAACTCTTCGTAAGTTTAAATAATGAGTCTAAATAGACATTCTGAATTATCATTTAAATGAATTAGTTATATTAATGAACACAATGTTTTTCGCAGATTCACAGTTATTTTTCTAACGCGTTATTTTTCGCTGCATAAAAATGTTTTTAACTAAAGTGATTCTAAATGTTATTATAATAATAATATATATATATTTAAATGGATGATTCTACGCTAAAAGAAATAAAGGAAAATCGACTCATAACATAACCACATTTTGATATTTATTTGAAAATATTCAATTTATTAACGTAAAATGGGTCATTCTCGAGTATTTTCTATTTTACTAACTAGATGTGCAATCGAATTGTACGGCTATGACATCAAAATATTATTTTTCAGCGATGTAAATTTATGAATCTATTATATAGGCACAAAATACTATTATAAGATTAAAGTACTCCAAAAAAAATAAAGTAATCGATACATCTAAACATAAAAATCCCGTACCGTGGTGGGATGAAGAGTGCAACAAATTGCAAAGATTAAGAAAAGCGACGTATAGAAAATGGAATTATAGTAAATCGGTTACGGATCGAATTACTTATAATAAAATAAACTGCCTACTTGTAAAAACTTTTAAACACAAAAAAAAGAGAGTTTCTAAAAGTTTGCCGAATCTATAAATCTTCACACTAGCTCAAGATATGTTTGGAATAAATGTAGAATTTTCAAAGATAAATGGACAAAAATCCAACCCACAAATGTTTCAAAAAACTTACAAAACACAGAAAATATTAGTATTACATTAAATAGAATATGTCCTCCTTCGTGTGAAACCAATCCAGATATTATGCCAGAATGTTGCGAAAACAAATTTCTTGACATGCCATTTACTTTTGCAGAATTCAACTCAGTAATAGAAAATAAAAAAAAATAAGTCAGCAGCCGGCCTTGATGGCATCGACTATGAAACTATTAAGAATCTACTAATTCAATATAAACTCCTCCTTGTAGATATTTTTAATGAAATATACAGAGAAAATAAATATCCTGTAGACTGGAAAAAGTCGTTTGTTCTCTTTATTGAAAAACCAAACAATGCCGGAGTTAGACCAATATCGCTAACTTCAAGCCTTGGTAAACTTTTTGAATCTCCTATAAAAAACCGAGTACAATGGTATTGTGAATACTATGACATTTTACCAAAAAGTCAGTCAGGTTTCAGAAAAGGTCGCTCATGTACTGATAACAACATGGAATTCACATTAAAAGCTGAAAATGCACTTGTAAATAAAAGAGACCTTATCGCTGTTTTTTTGGATGTCAGTTCACTATTGGATGCTCAGAATCACTAGTTAAATTTATTAAATTCATTACGCATAAAAGATTTATTTATACAGACTACCTAAAAGATGAATTCAGGTACTCTTACAAAGGTGTACCACAAGGAGGTGTTCTCAGCCCCTTACTTTACCTCATCTATGTCAAAGACATAACAGTGGGCATTCCTAAAAGCGTAACTGTCTCACAGTTTGCTGATGATATAGGAGTATACTGTAGCTACGGTTCTGTCGAAAGATCTAAATCACTAATACAAAAAGCAGTTACTAAAATGAATGCAAACTTAATTGAAATTGGTCTCTTTTTTAAACCTGAAAAAACTGTTCTTTTGCACATTAATCATAAAAATATTTTACCAGGTAACACAGAAATAAACATATTAAATTGTAAAATTAAATCAAAGGCCACTGC
>UELV01181985.1:0-10465 GCA_900490015.1 Megastigmus stigmatizans
GTTTAATACAACTAGTTGTCAAATTTATGCTTTGATATAAATTAATTAAATTAAATGGATTTGAATATCAAATTTACACATGCTTGGGCAACCTCAACCCAACAAGATCACTTCTATTAATTAAATCGATCAATCCATCAATTAACATTAAACTGAACTGATTGAGTTAAATAAAATTAATTAGTAAATTTATACTTAGATATTGATAAAGAGTATGCTACATACGCTGTATAGTATATAATTACAAATAGTCAAATCCCTGACTCGCCGATTGAGGGTAAATCGGTTACCGACCGCAGTAATTCGTAATACGTTAAGTGCCCTATAACACTAATTGTCGCTGGTATCGGTATTATAATTTAGATTAACACGTGCTTAGGGCGCTCCTAACCTAAAAATGGTTAACCTCAAAACCGCACTATCCAACACTCACAATAATTAAAATCAGATCATCATCGCACTGAGATTCACAAAAAGTTCTCTTCTGTCTTCTTATTGATGCGGAGATGCAAGATAGAACTGCAATGAACTATGAAGACTGCACTGGATGATGGCAAACTGGCTAACAAGATGATGATAGGCAGCGAGTACTTGGTGTCCAAAGAGAGAGAGGAAAGCTTTAAAGCCCGTGGCGACAAAAGCAGGTGGATTTAAAGCCTATCAGGACCGCCAAGGTTGTCAGAAAAACAAAAACCCAACGTTTTTCTAGTAGCGGTCAAGACAGACCTTCACCTGCAACAGCTCACACTCAGCAGAGTGCAAAAAAAACGGTGAAAAACACAAGAAAATCAAGGAGCTGGCTTAAGGTGATGCGAGCCGTTGACTTACCCAAGAGAGAGACAAGAGAGAGAGAGAGAGAGAGAGAAAGTGCGAGGTCCGGCGATCCCGCGACTTGCCCACCCGTTCCACCAGCCACTTATGGCGCCGAGAGTAGATATATAATTGCGCAAACTTTTCCGAGTCGTGCAGTCGCGGTGGGAGCTGGAGCACAACTCTTGTAGTAGCGTCGGACTACGCGAATTAGCCGAGCTTTTTTCCCACCCAACCGTGTCGCTGCGCGTGTTTACTCGCTTCTTATTGCTGTAGGTGGAAATAAAGTTGTCGCGCGCGCAGCGCGAGTCGTGCAGTTCGGTGTAGCTGTGAGCCTTTAATTCTGACGATACTCCCTGGAGAACGAACTTGATTTTTTGAGCGAGAAATAAGGAGTTGGAGCGCAGTTTACCCGACTCCCAGTGATTTATTGATTTGGCTACTGCACTCTTTCTTCTGTCTTCTCTTTCAACTTCCACTGTATACGATATACTGTATAGGTATATGACTTCGGTTTTTTTTTTCACGGGAGAAAAGTTTATGACGCGGAAAACAGAGGAGAGAATGCCAAAGTTTATGGTTCGCGCCTTTGAAATTTAACCTTCCCGATACACCTATAAGCGCGCTTAAAAATATAAAACAACTTCGAGGCGTGGAAAAAGATTATTTTCGTAAAGAACTCGCCATAATCTTTAAAAGTGGAAACATTTAATAGTTCGTATATTATGTGGCCATATAAACAATAATTGCATGAGCATAAATGCGTATAAACTGCATTGATGTCCATCGTACAAGTTATTGGACGCATTTGGATGAGATTCAAACTGATTCTTTTTCCATGAGATTGGTGTAAGTCTTGTGAACTGGAAAGTATCAGACTCTAATCCGAAAAGTGTTGCAATGCAGGCGGTACTTTATCAAATTGATTCATATTGAAATCAAAACAAATTGGGTAATGAGAAGCACTACGCAGTGGATAAGTATACAGTAGGCCATGGATTCTTGGACTATCGTGTAAACGGGCTCGTGTATAATTATCGAGAGAGAGAGTATCAAAATTCACGGGTAACTGGTCTGCCACTTGGGCGCATTCAACTACATTTACAAAATACAGCTGAGCTGCAGATCGGAGCGCAGAGAGAAGGGAGGCCGCTGAGCGCACATAGGGTATATACATATGCGACGGCAGCGGCGGCGGTGCGGGACTCTAGGGGACCGAGCAGCCTCCCCTGTTGTACCGCACCGCACAGCAGAATGTAGGTTATTGAAGCAAACTACAGTTTATGTCCGAGGAAGTAGCAAATACGGCTACGTAACGCGGTTAGCCGGTCATTGCTTGGCGCTGCTGCTGCTGCTCTGCTCTGTGGTGCTCGACGTGCACCACCCGGTGCACCTGTGCAGCAGCTCGCGTACAGTCAACGTCCCAGCTCTTTTGCGATCGTCTCTATGTTCAGCTCCGCGGAGATCTGTCGAGTGTGTCAAGCGATACTTATATTAACGCCACCCATGTATCCATCCCGATTAGTGCCGCGTGTTATTTTCAACAGGACTACATTCGATTCGAAGTAATAGCTGCGGCGCACGTCGCTTGATCCCCCCGTTAAACTATTATATGTTAATTAATGTTCTATACTCGCCGGCAGCTCGTTCAACCGATCGTCAGCTGATTCGTCTATGCAAGCTGCTTCACAATAAGTCTTCGTTAACGCATCGAAGTGGGGAAAAGCTTGCGCGGCGATACAAAGCTACTGCCGTAATCGAGGGAAACTCGCGGGCTTTTCGAGCTGTAGCGCAATGGGCTGGTGATCGTCGCGCAGTGCCGCAGAGAAGAAGGTGCAGCGCAGCCTATAGCACGAGGTGCGAAAGCTGTATAGCGACCGTGGCGGCAAGGCTGTAATGCCGATATAATGCTCTCTTTGGGCAAATTTACGATTCCGCAAGTATAGACTGCACGAGGGTAGGTCAGGTCAGGGCAGGGCTGCACGTATATTCGGAGCGTAATCGAAATATCGGCGATTGAAAAGGTGCTCCGCGCGCCGGTCCGGCAAAGCTCTCTCTCCCTCCAGTATAGCCACCAGGTTTACGATCGGCCGGCTTTAACCGGGACATTCGGGGGGGAGGGGGGGCATTAGTGCAGCGCCTGCAGCTCCCGCACTCCCCACTCCCACTGATATATACAGCCACTCTCCATAGAGGCTGCACAGGACAGGGGCTGCTGAGATGGGGTGGCCGCGCCATCAGCCGGTCCATATTCCGTGAAATACGACAGGTGCACTCTGCAGGCCAGCTTGCCTCTCTCTCTCTCTCTCTCTCTCTCCTCTGTACGTAGTCGAGACTCGGCTCTGAGGACAGAGCAAAGCAGAGAGACAGAGAGAGGCAGGAAGAGGAGAGAGAGAGAGAGAGAGAGAGAAGTAAACTCGAGCTGGAGGAGCCGCAGAACCCGAGAGTAGAGAGGCGGGAGAGGCTGAGGCTTGCGGTGTGCGTTACAGATGTAATTAAGATAACTGAGGTGAGGGCAGCTATGCACAATGCCTGATGTATGCGCGGGATGGATTTCCATAAGCGGCGGCCGAGGAGGGAGAGAGCGAGGCTAAAGCGTTGCATAATCGCCACCACCGCCACCGAGCCGTTATACCGCCACCACCACCGAGCCGTTACCCCCGCCGTCGCCCCCGCCGTCGCCCACGCCGTTGCCGCGAGCTGCGGACTGCGGCTATCCGCGGAAATCTCCGAGCCCCAGAAACTCGCCCTAGTCGGAATAGCAGCTCAGGGGGCCTTTGTGCGGCCTGCAGCTCGGCTATCTCCAAAAATCAGTCGTTCATCTTGCGCGGGCGGCGGGTCTCCGCAGCCGCCGAGTCAGCGCCGCGCCTACAGCCCCGGCTCGTTCTCTATTTGCTCGCGCGGCCTTTGTGCACATGCTGCTGCGAGTCCCTGTGACGTTTCGGCAATAAAAGCGCAACACACGCCTCGCAGCCCCGTCGCTCGCCGACTTTATTTATGCGCGCGGATCCTGGAGGACTTTCAAACTTACCTCGCGTGCAGCGCGAGTCCCCACGTATTCGTATTGAAATTCGCTCTGGCGCTTTTGTTTCACCGAGATAGCGCCTACTAAAGACACGTCGCATCCGACGTGTGTTACGGGGGCTAGACAGTTTTCTTTATGTGAAATTCAGTAGCGAGGGGCTGCGCGAGCACATGTGCGATTGTATCAATGCAATTTTGTTTGCTATGGAATTTAAATAATTGAAGGGATACAGTAGCGATTTGAGCTCTCTGCAAATCAAATGATAGACAATTCTCATTTGCTCCATCAGCTAATCTTTAAACGCATTCAACATTTGTACATTATCGACGCTAAATTGTAATTCCGCAATATCCCGACCAATCAAGCTCTAACCGTAATTTCGCTCTCGATTTGAACGCCTTCGTTATAGGAGCAGTTCACATGTAAAACAGTTTCCGTGCGCTCACATTGATATGAGCTTATAGAGAATAAGCAATCATTATCATATCTTAATAAAGCACTTCAATGTTAATTTAAAGTTACTAGTTTAAAATATGTCTTATGCTAAATCTACGTTTTTCTATTATATACTTTATTTATTCTTTAAATCTAAACGAATAAAATTGTATTCCATAAATCGTAATCTCTCCATGCTTAGAAAAGCGATTTTGAATTTGATTTATTTCAAAGTGACTTTTAAGTATTTTCATTTTTATTGCATTTTGAATGAAGGAAAATATGTATCAGTAATTCTCTATCGAGTCACGTACAGACGAGAGGTCACTTGACTTGAATATATATTAAATCACGTATTCTTCACGGCTGTCAGCAAAATTTAATAATTTCGTTGCGTTTACAATATGAAACAGCTTAAAAACAATATGTATATTTATCAACTTATTACGGCTGACGAGGTAATTCATTTTAATAACTTTATGGCCATCATTGTCAGCAGATTCTCGATACCAGAACTTTTGTCCGCTTTATGTTTTTCATTCACTTTGCATATAATATACGATGAGTACGAAAAATTGATTAATTCACAGAAATAAATTTTCTCGCATACACTGAATAATATTCTCTATATTATTTATCATATGTAGGTTTGCGATCGTTACGTTGACTCTTGGCCAAAGGTATTATAAACACGCGTTAGAGTAGCGTCGAGTCGATAAATTGCTAAATAATTAGAAGCTCGTTAAATGAAAAGGTCGTCGTGTCATTGTTTGAAAAGAAAATGACAAATTGACTCGTCGGACGATTCAGCATTATAAGTGCGCGCATAAAAATTTATATTCAACGAGTCGAGGCATCTTCTTGGTAAGTTTCAAAACTTTTTTCCCCCCCCCCCCCCCCCCCCATACCCGCGCGCTACTCGTCCCCTTGTGGAGTTTTGCGCGATATTCTTGTGACTACATTATTCCGAACGCGGCGTCGCATAGAAACGCCGTGATGAATTTCGTATTACTATCGATCCCCCGGCGGCGTCGTCGTCGGCGGCCAAGCTCCCCAGGAGCTCGACTCTTTTTCTCGTTCCTCAAAGACCCGACCGAGCTAGCGCAGCTCAACAACGAGGCAAGACTCGCGGCGCCTTTTCCACCACCTCCTCTCTTTCGCACGTACCTACTCCTCCTCTCATATGCCATGCATCGACCATACGAGCCTCCGCCGGGATGTTATCGCCGTCATTACTTTTATTAGTATCATATATTTTTCGCCGCAGATGGTGCGAACCCGCGCGCCCATATCCGAGCTCTATGCCGACGCCGAGCTCGGCGAGAGGATCGTCAAAAGCTCCAGGCGACCGCGCTATATCGTATGCGAAACCAGTGTCTGAGATAATAATTATGCAGACTTTTCATTTATCGTTGGAGAAAAGGACAATTAGCTCTCCAATTAGGCGTCTAACCGCTATGCCTTGGCTAGTTCCAACGACGAGCTTTTAAAAGCGCGACATTTTCACGCGTCGCGGCGCGCTGTATCGAAAGCTCAGAGCGGTCGTGCGGCGCATGCAGGGCGAGGCTCTGGGAAAAATGTCCCGAATAGCGGCTCTCGAGTGTCATTGTTGCTGCCGTCTGCCGCACGCAGTAGAGGCACATTCCGTATATAACTACATAATTTTGCCGCATTTGCGCGTGGCATGGCGATGCCTCGTGACACTGTTTTTCAAGCGCCGCCGCCGCTCGTCATGGCTTATATACTCACGGCTCTAAATAAAAACACCCGACGGCGTGGGCCGCTGTTGGGTCGAAAAAACTACGCCGCCGCGATACTTAACCTACAATCTAGTTGGAACTGCACACAAGAAAGTGCCTGCTTGCCTTTTTAAAGCTTGATCAATAACTCCATTCTATACCAAGCGCTCGGCTGCACGCATATTATAAGAGCTCGACATATTATATCTGGCAATTATTTTTGAACGCCTAGTAGTGTTTCGCTCGTTTATATTTGCATTTCAGCCACCCCCGCGCACTTTAACCTGTCGTTACTAGTTGCTTTAGCGGAAATGCACTTTTACCCGAACAAACATTGAAAAGCTTCGCATCGAGTTTACGTCGAATATATATACAACTATATCGAATTATATATACTACGCAGCGTGTCATGGGATGACTTTACTTAATATATCTCGCGAGTTCCGCGAGGGGAAAAATATTGCGCTTGAAAGAAGTTTAGGTCTGTATGGCAAATCAAATGAAAATCCTAACTATACGTCGGATAGAAAAGTAATTGGCGCAAACGAAACCCAGCATGATGTACAGCGGAGAAAACAAATGTGTTTTTTTTTTCGCAGGGATAAAGAGCGCGAAGTGAGCTGCTGCTGCTGCAGTTCGCCGGTGTGCAGTGTGTACTAATTAACACTGCACTATATTTTCTAAACCTTTCCTCGAAGTTTGCTTGTTACGAGAAAACTTGTTGAAAGCGACAAACTCCTTAAGACTAAGTAGAAATGCGCGTCGTATACATAGCTCTGAGAGTAGGTACGGTGCGCGCGTTGCAGCCTCCACGGGGCACATGATATTCTCACTGCTGCTGCAGCGATGCACCCGCTAAACCATATATCTGAAATTAATTAGTAGAGCGAAATGCGCACACGCAAAGCCTCGCACGGCCTCGCTGCACTGCACACACATCCACCTCAAGTGCGATTATTCTCATTGCGCGCTTATGTGTAATTAATATTATACGTGTGTGCGCCGAAACGCGTGCGCGTAATACCGACTGCTGCAGCACACAGAAGCTATAGGTGTTATAGTGGATATACGGGGTAGAGCAGAGCGACCAAAGCAGATTTATTCGATAATGCGAATTTGTTCATCAAAACGCGAGTATCGTACACAATTTGCTTAATTAATCCAGCGGCCCTTTTCCCCGAAATACTCTCGGCGCATCGCGGTTCTACTGCTTGCATCTCCCACCAGGTGTACATCTCGCTGTCATCGCTCGCTCTTTCGAGAAAAATGGCTTGTTTTGCAGGCTACCGCGGCCTTCTCTCTTAATTTGAAATAGAGAAATTTCACTGCAAGAACAGTGAAAACTCACTAGATATAAACATACTCTGATTTTCGGAGCCTGTGACCTAGTTATATCTGAATTTCAAATTAAGAGAGTTGGAGACCGAATAGCCATTCCGAAAAGTACGCGGGAACAAGCCCTTGACTGTAGCACGCGTTGCTCCGCAGCTGGTTAATATCAAAAGAGCCGCACGAGTTCATGAAGCAGAATGTATGCCAATGCGATATGCGATGCATGCGCGATATAAGCGCAACAAGAATGATTGTTGCGGTGTCGGCGGAGCAGAGAGCAGAGGGTTGACGCGGAGCGCGGGTGGAGCTGAGCCTGCAAGTGCCGGTCGGTGCGCGCATGCGGCCAATATAGCTCTGGGGCGCCTAGCGGCCGGCAATTTAAAATTAAATTCTCCTCGGTCGGTGATTATTACGCGAAATGCTAGCTCTCTGGTATAACGTTGGCGGGCGGCGGCGGCGGTGGCGGACGGGCTTTCTGGGTCGGCGTCGGCGTCGCTCGCGCGCGGCTTCCATCTCTCTCTCTCTCTCTCTCTGTGTGTATGTGTTCTGCTCTCGGTGCACTGCACAGCCACAGCGTCGCCAGTCGCTAGTCGACGCACTACAGCAGCAGCAGCAGCAGCAGAGGCACGCGTGAGTGAGTCGAGGCTGTTTCGCGGGGGCCTGGAGCTGGCATGGCCATAGGAGCTCGCCCCGCTCGCTCGTCGCGTCCCACGAATCTCTGTATACTGTGTGTAACAAAATGACTACGGCGGCACACATGCGAGAGCTGCAGCGCGCGGAATTTCATCCTCCGGCTCTCTTCCACTCGCCCGAATTTCCGCGCAGCCTAGCAGCTCCTATTCAAACCCGACTCGACCCATATATTTCACAAAAGCTCTTGATCGCTTCAATGCTTATTATACCTCAGATATTTTATAGCATTTCATATGTACAGTGTAATTCCTCCTGCTAGCTTACTGACCAACATCAAACAAAGAGAGCTGCTTTTTACTTCTAGCTTTTCCGCACCGGAGACTTTTTTTCTACGTGCATTTGCGCGAGACTGCATTACATTAATTAAAAGCGGAGATGCGCGTCATGTAACATGTTTTTTATCCCGAAAAAAGGCATCACCTACTTTCCACACGAGAAAATATTTGCTTAGTAATATAAGCTGCTCTAAGGCGTGGTTGATAAAAAACACTAACATTGCCTGGGAGTTGACTCCTGCCACAGTATATAGAGTAAATAAACAACAATCTTGGTGTATATTATTCACCCTCGTAGTGCAAAATCAGCACCGAGCAGTAAGACGTGAGACTGCAGCTTTTGCTGACGTTGTTGAGCATATTCTGCGTGGCCTATGGCAAAATTTGCTCCACGGCTGCGGTGTATTATATACTAATACAATATAGGTAGTAGAGAAAAATAATCACCAACGTGTGGTTCGAAATTCATGCTATTCAAGCACGTAAATTTTCCTCATTATTTTGTGCTTCTTTCTATACATGCCAAATTTTTGTTCCCTGATGATGCAGCCAAATTACAAGTATGCATGAATTCGTCGGGGCAAAATGTTAATAAACAACCACTATATAATTACTTCACTTCCACACAAGTAATCTATTAAGGTGAATAATATTTTCCCAAATCAAAAGTACGTTTTGTGTATGCGAAAATTGCGCGTGTAAAGAGACTCGAGGGAGCACGACATTCAGAAAATATTCCTATTGAAGCGCAGCAACGGTACAGCGTCGTTTCGTCCTTTTCCGACAAAATTCTTTTAAAAAACATGTAATTATGAGAGTTAGCGAGTACGTCGCTTTTTTCTATGTACAACTTTCCTAATTTACGTCCACAAACTTTCGTACTCAATTAACTAATCTTTTTCATCATCGTGCTATACGTGCATAGAACTTATATGACTTTGCCATTTTCTCGTTTCGTTTTTAAATAAATTATAATAATACTAATGTAATTATAACTATACCAATGGAAGATCAATCACCAGTTTACTGAATAACCAGTTCTGTAAAAAATGTAAATATTACATTGAAGGATTTATATTGTGTGATACGTTTCTCAAAACTTCAAGTATGTTTATGTCATTTTTATCCATTGCACTCAAATATGTTAGCAATGGAGTTTGTATGAAACATAATAAATTATACACAGGAAAAAAAGCCACAAATGTACACGTCGCAGCGAATGACCACGACTCCCATTTAGTTTTTTCGATCATTTACTGGTATACTTTTAAACGTTTATTAATGTTTTTGCAAGCTTTGGATTTTATATTAAATTTCATACTTTATAATTACTTTATTAGTAAAAGTAAATATTTTTATTCAGCACTTCAAGTTTGAAACAATGAATATTTGAAATTTGTCTTGTTAGTATAGTGGAAAAAACAATTTATGAAAGTATCGAATTTATTAAATGGTCTTCTACTGGTGCAGTCACCCTGCGCATACCTTCACAAATTATGCGTAATTTTGCAGTTATGTAAACAACGAGTGCAATAATTTCTATAAGCGAAAGAATAAAATTGAAACGTCGGAATCGAAAATTTGATACGACTAAACATTTCGAACGAAAGTTTCGAATCTCTTTTACGGTATATAAAAGTGGATTAAATTTACTTTCAATGTATCTCAAATGAAAATCTCACGATTTCACGTACATTAACATTTATATTCGGCAAGAAAAATAATTGCGTTTCAGTAACAAATGACTGAAAATGCACTTATCGAAATTGTTTTGATAAATTTAAAATGCATAAAAGCTCATTTGATCGTAAAATACTTTCCTCCGAGTGCATATTGATTAAAGTGCAGATTAAATAGCGAGGATTAAGCGGTTAGTCATCTTTGAACGAGTTCATACGTGGAAAATTCGTGTGATTAGATCATGACTTATACACGCCAGATGAATTTCCCCATAGAGACAGAGAGGATGAAAAGAGAATTCGTCTCATTTCCACGAAATTCCTCTTGAAATTGCATGTCCAAAATACAATCGTGCGCAGCGCGATAAAGAGCTGCACGCAGCGAGTGGAAGGAGTAAAAGGAATGAAAAAGCAGAGCAGAGCAGAGCAGAGCAGAACAGAACAGAACAGAATAGAGAGAGAGAGAGAGAGAGAGAG
>UELV01181987.1:0-17717 GCA_900490015.1 Megastigmus stigmatizans
CTCTCTCTCTCTCTCTCTCTCTCTCTCTCTCTCTCTCTCTCTCTCTCTCGATAAAATCTGAATAAACGACACGGCGTGAGCGATATTTTCATTTAAACGAGGTGCATATGCGCTCTTTGGCTGGGACTATATATGGAAAATGCGCGTGGGAAATGGCTGCTGGCTGCTTACTACGAGGATTGTATCATTCGATGATTTTTAAGGGATTTAATATCTGTTAGATCGGTGGCAACTGATTTCGATTTAAGTTGAATGTCTGCGATTCTTTTCATGATTTGTCATTGAACATATTTGAGTGTGTCCACTGTTTGGATAATTTAATCTTTGCAAAAGAGGAACACAAGAGTTGCAGTCTGTAAGTTAGTTTTTATATATAGTTATCAGCTGCCGAGAACAACCTGTTTACGAAGTACAGAGTGCAAGTTAATCGTTTCTCCAAAATCATTAAAAATTGTTATCGCTTAATCCTCAATTAATAGCAAAAGGTGATAGATCTTTCTGTGTTTTGCACACCTGCATATTTTTTTTATAATATTTTACAGTCTTCTTTATAGGTAAGTGTCGTAGTTCGTATTTAATTTGAACTTTTAAATAGGTAAATTGACGATTTTGTAAATTAACTTAATAAACATATGAATTGAATATACGACATACGCGAAACCGTAAATGACACTTAAATTTAATTGAGTTCTGCAATTTCATGTACGTTACTTTATGGAAGTGTTATTTAATTAAGATAAATTATTGAGTATAAAATTACTAACGAAATATGATCCTCGCTAAAAATGCATTTAATATTAATAGTTAAATATCGGTTACAATTATTTATTTGATTCTATTAAGAACACGTCATCGAGTAAGGGCATAATTGTAATACACGGCTCCACATATATCTATAAAGTAAGCATAATTTGGTCATTTTAATTTTTGTACTATCATATTTTTGCTTTTGCAAAAAAAATATTCGTTATACATTTATATCACTATCATCCTGATTAACGTGAGCCTAATAACTGAAACTACGAAAAAAAAGCATTAGTATTTTGCTATTATGAATCCAGTCTTAAACCGCGTACTACAAACTATTAAAGTGAAGTTTATGTAAGTGCATTGCAAAACACAAACGAGAAACCTCGGTTTAAGTAGAAAAAAAAAACATGAATCATTCCAGCTAAAGACAATGGAATCCTTGAAAATCTCGATAAAACCGCTGCGTTCAATCAAGATGTGCCGGTAATTCAAGAAAGAAACAGTCCCAAACTTTCACGGTTCTCGAATTTCCCTTGCGGACAAGGCATTTTTCCAATCCCAAAGTAACCTACGAGAAAAGAATTGAAACAAATGTATTCATTAAATTTTGTATAAAAGGTCTTAGTGTGAAACATATAATAATGGTTTTCTTGGGTAAAATTGTGAAACAATATATTAAATAAACGGATATAAGCTGAGGATTATCTTATCTGCAAATCGTTAAAATCCTTCGTTCTGCACACTTTAATTCTCTTGTTATATCAAAATAATCATTTATTCAAATACTTCCCAACGTATACATTTAATATGTGATTATTTCAAAGCATGTCTGACTTGTAATTAAGTAATAATATGTATTTCAAAGCTGCATTTATAAATATTTACTGAATTACACACAAATGGAGTCAATGAGATCTTTCAATTAAATGAGTAGGATATCAATATAACTTTTCTTACGAAGAAAAATGATGCCTATAAATAATAATCTACTTAAAACTCAGACGTTGCTTTAGTGTTGAAGTAAATACTATTCATATATTAATAGTATTGGTTATACTCGTAATACACGTAAATCGCAATGGTAAATAAAGATTTTTCTTAAAATTATGTATGCAATGGTCACTTTTAACCGAAAGAATTTGCTACATCTATTTGAATAAATGACGAATATAAACTACGCGTATATTATGACAAAATTTATGTAGGAGCGTTTAATTCGAGAAATGTGTGAAACAATATCTGCAGTCGCCAAAACAAAGTAAACAAGTTGAAAAAGGATGCTTTTCAGAGTCAATGATCTTTATAATATTTTTATCTCAATTTCAAAATTGTATAACTAAGGAGTTTTCTTTGCAATTACTATTTTCATAAGGACAAACGAAAAAGTTCATTCCTTGATTCAATTATCAATTATCCACTCGATATAAGAAAAAAAAATCATTTTAAGGCAACGAATTCTCATTTATCCATACAGCCTAGCCAAGCCTCTTTCCCTCCCGTGACAAACAAATTAAGAATGATAGCTGCAATTATAAAGCAATGATAGCGTACAGTAGGAGAGCGAGAGAGAGCGAGAGAGAGAGAGAGAAAGCAAGATGAAGAATTAACCTGACAAGAGAGGGAGAGAGAGACGAGTCAGAGCCGCGTAACCCTATTAATAGGAACAGCTTGCTCTCGCCGCCTCTGTGTGTGTATATATCCATCGTGTCTATTTATCCGTCTATAAGAGCGAGCGCGAGAGAGCCACACTCGGCCCTCGGTACCGAGGTTATACATGCCCGCGCTTGCCCAATAAAACCCACCGCCGCACGCGCGCCTTTTGCCTTCATATCGCATAAAGGAGCTAGATATATATATACGTGTACCCACACACAGGCGAGAAACGCATTAATTTGCTCGTGTGTTTGTGTCTGTGTGAGAGGCTGATTTGTGTGTGTGAGAGGGAGAGAGAGAGAGAGAGAGAATAGGTTACACACAATTCAGCCTAAAAATGGCTCGACCCACGCCTACGAGTGACTGCCGCCGGGCCGATGAGGAAATCGTTGAAATTTCCCGAAATTGCGCGCGCTCGTTCGTCGGATGCCAAGTTGGCAGTGAAAATGATGGAAAAAGGAGCTTTGTACCTCTCGCCGACTTAGCGTAGCTAAGCAAAGACCGACTTCGTGAGATCGGTTCAGTTTTCAAAGCCGGGAGAGGCGTTTAATTTTGAACCGATGATCCGGTCCGCGCGTTACGCGTGAAATCGAGCTTTTTGAATGGAATTTCGCAGCTTAGCGCAACTTTACTATTAAATGAAGTCCCTGCTTACAAAACATTGACCGTACGTATATAAAAGAACTTGAAAAGCAATCAAGGTACGCGCGGGTTTCTATTTTTAGAATTTGTTAGATGCTTTTGGATGCCAATAGACGTAATGAAGGACTTATTTTTATCGCGCACTGCGTTAAAAATAAGTGGTTGGAAAGAGGCGGGGGAGATCGATTAAGAAGTTTATAAAATATTTTTGAACGCCGAGCTTTTGCCAGATGAACAAATTTGGACTTTGCAAGAGTAGAATTAAAGGCTGAGGTATAAACGAAGATTAGTATATATTCTTCTATAAAGTGCAATACTGTTATTTTCAATTATACATCGAATAACTGAATTTATGTAGCCTTTTTGATTGTGAAATGATATATTATTATACGGAGAAATTATGGGCTTATCCAAAGTTCGTGCGCCATCTGCAAATTATATGGATAAACGCGAGACTTTCATTATATGTATAATCAAATTGAACAATTGCGGCAAGTCAAACAATAACGCAAACACTAATTTAAGAAAATATTTCATCCAACATTAACGTATGTAATATTCTTTGGTCAAACCAACGTAGAAATATGCAATTAGTTTTATTTTTTTACTTCAATTTATAAATCTATGATATAGACTGTCTTTTTTTGAAAGCTTAAGAATCTCAAAGATGGTTTGTAATACTTAGCTGTCTTTAAAATATTTAAATATATATTTAAAAATACATTGCATAATATCTTGAGGCCAGTGCAGTCGATGAAATCTAAAAATAGCAAACCTAAAAATAAGCTCTCACAATAAGCTAAAAAAATAAGAGTTGGTGTGAATCGTGAAAAAGAATAGTTTGAAAAAGCACGCGTGCAAGACCGCACGAATAGCATATATATAGCAAGTGTGTGTGTGTGTGTGTGTGTGTGTGTGTGTATACAAGTTGCACCACAGATCCGTTGAGAAATATACATAGATATACCTATAGAGGCAGGCGAGCGTTAGTGCAATCTCCCTGTCCTTCGAGAAAAGACTGCGCCTATGGCAGACACACTCGCGCGAGCGGTAATTGAGAAACGAGAAAATGGCTTATTAGTGTGCTCGTGCGAAAGTCAACTAGAGAGACTTTGCGCTTTTTTCTCCCGCTTCTTCTCCGTTTTCCAATCGCGACTGTATTATATAGATGGAAAAAGTGCGTTGCGATTGTTTATAAAATTTGGTTCTTGCGTAAATTTGCTGTTGCCGCGATTTTGCGTGTGCGTGAGGGATTTCGACATCTGTACGCGTGTTTCAATAACAGTTTAATAAGCGAGAAATCGAGCCGTGTTTAGATCTTTTTTTATGGTCCCCGGCCTATATGCGAGTTTTATGAATCGTATATAAAATGAGAACGCGGAAGATGCGCCTGACGACGTATCTTGGTGTTGGACGCCTTTATTTGAAATTAACTACTCTTTGCTGTGAAATCCACCGTTGAGTATAGTAGCGTTTCGATAAGAGCTTTTCCAAAAGCTGCAAAAGTGGAGTTATTTGAATGTCATTAGCTATAATTTTGTCCCAGCAAGTATACTTACACAGTTTAAAAATCAATGTAGAATACATTATTTAGTACAGGAAGGGAATGAAATGGTGTGTTATACATTTAGTATAGAGATAAAGATGAGACTTCCTTTGATAGTAATACTTTTATTGTCAATTAAAGATTATAAATAATGGCTGCTCGTTATACGTGAACTTTCTGCCAATCAAAAACAGACCTGACGATTTGCGGCTTTCCAATATGCACCTATAAGCAGCCTATTTTTCTTTTCATAGCGATCATTAATTTAAATGGAAAGTTTCGTTTTGAAAGATCATAAACCAGTGGTCTTTGATTTTTTTTCTTTCTCTTTATTCTTAACAATTTTCTATATTTAACGTATTGATAGCATGAGCATATGTTCGTTTCAATCGTATAACTTGAATAGCTGTAGATACAATTTTTAACTTACTTAAATAGGTGGAAGGTATAATTTAAAGAAGAAAAAGTTTTCTTATTTACATCAGAACTTTTTATGATATTTAATTATTATTCTCGATTTGTCTCACTCGAACATATTTGATTTTTAAATCAGTTCAGTTTAAACTTTTATTTAAGAAGCAATAAGCCGTCCATAAAAATCTCACTTCAATATTTATCGTAAAAAGACGCACTCTGAGTCATTTCATGAAAGTTTCGATATGTGTCGATACTAGCATCTATAACATAAAGCGAATATTTGAAGAAAGCGCATCCTTGAACACTTGACGCATATAGGTACCCGTAAAAAAAGTTTCAGTATCTAAAATACAATGCCTTATGTCTAGAACTGAAGTCGATGTAGCATTCTTCTCGTGGCTTCTGAAATTGTCATTTAGTAATATGGACCACAGTTTGAGTAGTAAAAACCAGTAAAAAAGAGGATACACCACTTTTCATTTTAAATAATTCAACCATTTAAAGTCTGCCCAATGTTCGATTGATTCTATTTCATTTTCTATCGAGGCTTTTATTTTTATTTATTTTACATGCGCCAATACGTTTATAGTCTGAAGATTGCCTCTCCAATGCTTAGAAAGAAGATATTTAAAAGAATGCACTTCTTTTTAATAATAACCCTCGCACACTCGAGTAAGACAATGGACAGATCCCTCGACGCTGTTTTAACGATCGCGCATACAAGTGTACCTTGGAAACCCCTTAAATTTCATTGGCACAGTAAGTGTCGACAAACAAATATTTTACTTGATCATTCTCTGTCCATCACATCAGTTCGAACGAACAAAATATATTTTGTCGACTCCTCTAGCAATATAAATTATTACTATAGATTACACGATGGTAATTGAAAAGGAGCAGTGTAGTAAATTACACATTTTGTTTTACTTACACGTCTGAGTAATTAAAATTGTGGAAAAATTGTTATCTCATTTTTCAGTGCTAACTTTTATAGATTTTCTCTAGTAAATATTGATAATATTTCATTTATGGGAAAATTGGAAAAGAAAAATTCACAGAAAGCAAATTAAGAAACGAACAATAGAGGAAAGAACAAACGCCGAAGTGTGATTTATTGCTAATAGTTCTGTTTTAAAAATTCAAATAAAATACTATTATTATTACTAGAAAAGAAAAATGACTACTTTAGAGAAACTGAAAATTATGTGTACAAAGTAATTGATGATTGATTTTTTGTACTTTGTAATTGTATTTTTGAAAAGAGTACAAGTATAAGAAGCATTTCGGACGGTTTCTGGTATTCTACGGGGTGGATCACTAGACTCAAGACATTACTTGATGAATTACATTTTTTTTATACATTTAAACACGAACTACGTATATATTTTTGTACATATATACGGATTTAATATCATTTATATAGTAATTATATAAATGGATAATCCAATTATTGATTTACTTCTATTTTTGCTTCTGCCTTAATCTTAACTGAGAATGAGACAATAATTGAAGATAATTAATTAAGACTAAATCATCTTAAATTAGATCTATCTTTTCGAATCGATAATTGAAAAATACATTTCTTAAACTATCTATACAGGAATATACTTAACTAGTCAAGCCTGAAAAGGATGACACACATGACTAAGAAATGTGAAAAATGATTTAAATTTACTTTTTATCTATTGAGTTGTAGCCAATGGAATCGATAAATTTATATCATCGTGTGAATATTATCTCGTGTGATAATTTCAAAACATCAAATATCTCCAATAAATTTTAAATCGCCACATGTAAACACATATTTTTTTATCAAGCTTTTCAAACCTCTATGGAGATTTACTTCGGCTATACAGAGAAAATACAGAAGCTTTTACATTTATATTTATAACAAATTCTATACTTGATTTCCACTTTTCAATATGCTGTACATATATAAATCATTCATTAAAACATTCATAAAATAAATATCCATGTGAACGAGGCCTTTTATTACCATAAATTATTTAACTCTACAAATGTTATTATACTCTTCTGCATTTGAAAATAATTTTGTTACTTTTAAAATTAATACAATCATAAGAAAGAATATATACCTGCTGCTTCGTACACTCAAATGCATCTATTACGCTTTAACCATTTAAACAATCTAAGATTTTATATAGATTACCACAATATCCGTCCACTATCGATAATTGTGCGATAAAATACAATCGAAATATTACGCTGTAATATACGAGCACATGCATCTCAGAAGCGTATATGCATTCTCGCAATCTCACAAAAGTCTATATCTATAGAAAATGTATAAAAGAAGGAAGAGGAAAAAAGGACCACCCCTTATATACAGTCTCTGTTAAGAGGGCCGTGCGCGCACAAATACACACACACACACACACACACAGACAGAGCCAACTTCGACAATACCCCTAGAAACAGACAGAGAGAGAGAGAGAGATATATACAGAGATAGAGATCGAGAGAAAGCAGCCCTACCTTGGCTGCTCTTTCTCTCTCGCTCTCGAGAGCCAGAGCTCGAGGCCTCGCGCTCGTATAGCACCCAACCAACCCCTCGAGGTCGAACCCCCGAAAATTTTCAGAGGGGTAGCGGAGCTCAGCAGCAGCACGTGGCCTCCCACCATCAGCCTAAATTCTCTCTCCTTCTATCTTTTCGGGGGTCGATAACTATACTGCCGCACAGTTTAACGCTACCCTACGCGCGCGCGCGCCTGCATCTGTGTGTGTGCTGTGTGCTGTGTGTGTTGAGGCTGTCGAGCGGTAGCGGCAACAAAGGAACAAAGTAAAAGCTGCCTCGTCTTATTCCTATACATGTCGGGTCGAACTGGGTATACCCACGTAACACGCAGTACTGATGTATATATGAGGATATGAGGCGAAGGATATGTTTGGAGAAAATATGGGAGAAAGTGATGCGCTCGACACATGCATGCGTATATGTATATATTAAACGTGTTGTACGGCTTTTCACGAATGACGAGTTGTCCTCTCGTTTGTGCACGGGAGTAGATTGAGATTGGAGAGAGGAGTAAGGGTGCGAGATCGAAATTAAAGAGGGCTTAGGAGATGGGTTTGTCTGCTCTTAAACTTCTTGTTTGAACGGCAGCATTTTCGGAGGCGAGAATCGATTTGTGGGAGTTGTTGCGGAGATTCAGAGGCTGCTGGCTATATGGATTGGGTTTTAGGAAAATGAAGGGAAAACCAACAGTGTTACAGGGCGTGATGTAGGAAAATGTAGCAGATACTTTATTATTCTAAAAGTTTGATAGAATAATAACTCTTTTCGTTCCAATCCAATCTAGTACAAATATACGCATTCTACGCTTGATATATTCATTCCTGATGTATTTAGATATTATGCTAAAGTAGTACTTATACGCAGTGCATTTGAATGAAAAGTTCCTCTTTGTAATATATCAATCGTTTCTCTGCAATGGCACGAATAGAAGCTGAATAATTCATAAGCTCGAAGAATAAGTAAAAAAATTGTACCAACTTTTTCTCTATCTCTCTCTCTTTCTCTCTCTCTCTCTCTCTCTCTCTCTCGCTTTTCTCTTGCAGCTAATTCTCTCTCTATGCACTCCGTGTAGCTTTGAACAAAAAAGTATTAGGTCACTTATTCATGTAAATGAGTTGTTAGGTCAACGTTAATTATACAGCGACTTTAAGTATCTCAGTCTAATTGTACTATCTTAATGGATGTATATTAATGCAAACATTGGAGTAATGCTTAGCTTAATATGAAAAAAGAAATGTTATTAATGTTATTGAATAATAATGATATACAAAAATCTACATTGATCATATTTTCCTTTCTAAATTTATTCATATATAGAAAGAATCAATCGCGCATAATGTGAATGAAATTATCGCGTTCTTATATTGCATCAATTGATTTATAATTAAACTCGGATCAGGCTTTTTACGATATAGAGTATACGAAACAATGTAGGATGTGGTAGCAAAATGTTATTTTAACTAGGCGAGGTCCAGAGCTCTCCAGGTCATGGATTTGGCTAAAAACCTTGGGATATGTTTTGCTATACGAAATTTTGAAGAAAACAATTCATCATGACGCTCTAAATTCTCGAGGTTATGAGCCAGTATAGTGCTATTGTGACAAATTGAATACAGAACAATGCCCTTTTTGATGCTAACAAGTCAATTTGTAAAAGCCAATTTTCAAAAAGAAAAATAAAGAATTTATTTAAGGTTTATTATATATTAATATACCTATTAATATTCTACAAAGAAAGTTTCACATATACATAGGGTACAAAACTTTTAACGTCTATATGTAACTTGGATGTAAATAAAAAATCATTATAAAGGAAGGAAATTTATTTCAAGCAAACATTATTTTGATCGGACAAATTAAATCTGTCTCAGGGTTCAGAGGAAGAAAAAAGAAAGGGTGTCGAGTAACACCTCAAGAAAGTGCCTCGTCTCTTGCCTTGGTTGCCTCGGTTGCCTCGTATACACGATAATAAAAACTGCGACAATCCTTCCAACGCATCTCTCGCCGCCATCGGCCTCTGCGCTAAATTCTCGCAATTTCGCTGCGTATAATACAAGCGACACGATACAGAACCGCCACGACTGCAAAAGGAACTGGAGGAGAATCGTTATACGGCTAAGAAAGAAAGGGGACAGCATAAGGAGAAAGAAAGAAAGAGCAGACGCGCGCGAAAACGTTGCCACGCGAAGAAAAGAGCGAAAGCGCGTGTGTGCAGTTCTCTCTCTCTCTCTCTCTCTCCCTCTCTCTGCGTGCCCCTACTACATATACGCGGCTCCTGCCCTCTCGCGTAAAGAGAGTAAAAAGAGAGAGAGAGAGAGAGAGACCCGTCTCGCGTAACGACAACCACGACGACGAGAGCGAGCGAGCCGAGCGACGAAAAAGAGAAAAGACATAAGGATGTGTATATAAGTGCCTGTGTGCGACGCGTGAGTCAGTCTGGTTTCTGGCCCTGAACTTGACACAATGCGTACCTACACGTACACGCACGCACACTCACAGGCGGCGAGAGCCGATTTGCAAATTCATTGCGTGTGCACACGAGGGCAGGGATGCCCGGGACACGCACCGTAACGAGAAAGAAAAGAAGAGAGAAGGAGAGGGAGCGAAAGAATCGCATATCGTCCTCGGTAATTGCGAGGTTTCTCATATGTATATGATGTATATAACCCTTCCTTTCTTGGCGACAGGTTGCTCCTCTCTTCGCGTGTACGAGTATGTACCGCGAAATTATCCCGTACTTGAGAGTTCAACCCCTACTTATTCTTACGCAAGACTTATATTATGGAATTCCGATAACTTGTTCCGATGCAGCTTTTGCCTTGATCGTTGGACTCAGATTGTAAGACTGATGGGAAATCATGTGAACTGTATCTTGTGCGTTTCGTGTTTTTAACTTTGAAAAGGTGCAATTTCGTACAGGAAAAAAATGTATAAGGTGAATTACGATGTTAGATTGCTTGAAGTATAGGCAATTTGAGACGATCGTTAAACCAGCGTATGTTTAACCAATACTTATTTGAACTTTGAACTTTGCGTCGCGCGTCTTAAGCGGAAGATTAATGTTCCTTTTGAAGCGTGTGTGTGTGTGTGTGTGTGTATGTGCGTTGAATACACATAGCTGTATATCATAAGATTTTATTTGCAATGTAATTATTTTAGAAACTGGGAGTCATTAAAATGAATTACGAGCTATGGTGCATCATTAGTTAGCGCTACGAGATAGCCCCAAGAGTCACGTTATAACGCGATTCGGCAAGATTGGTATAGGTCTCCTGGCACTAGGCATACTTTAAAATCGTTAATTTCAATAGAAACTGCAGCGTAAGTAGCTGTTATTCTCAAACTTTGTTTAAAGAAAAGAGAATAGAGAACTGTAACTAAATGCGCCAACTGAAAGTGAGAAAACAGCAGTTTACGCCCCGGTGCGATATCTTTGAGAATGAGAAAATGTTCCGAGTGAGTGTCTTTGTACGTTAAATGTTTGCCGGTCTAATCCTCCGCCGCTCGCCGCTCGCCGCTCTCTCACTCTCTCTCTCTCTCTCTCTCTCTCTCTCTATCTCTATCTATATATATATATATATATATCTCCCTCTCTCTCTCTCTCGAATAGCAGTTGCTAACGAAATTCGCGTTTACATGTCGGCAAATATTTGACTCCCTACTCAAATAAATCTTGAAAAAAAAAGAGAGAAGGCGAGAGAGGGAAGTAGGAGACACGTCACGCGATGCACAAGCCTTTCTTTGTCGAGCACGCAACATTCGAAACTACTCGCGGCGTCGACGATATAATAGCAAAGAATATGTATGATGTATTGTAGTGATAAAATCTCGTCGAATATTATTTAATACTTGGGATATTTTTAACGCTCTTAAGATGATTTTGTAATTTAGAAAAATGGCCGTTTTGAAATATAGAAATAAGAATAATGTGAATTTTGTCGCTGCAAATAAGCTATGAATTAGTAAAAAATCTTTTTTAAACTTCAAATATCCAAAATACTTTTTCATTGACCACGTCAAAACGAACATAACGTAAATCACTATAGCCTACTTATGCATAAGCATAATCAATTCAGTCGCAAGTAATTAACGTACTCGTCATCATTACCCATTAAAATTCAAACGGTTGATTTCATATAAAAAATCATATAAAAACATCAACGAAAAGACAAAATGATGAATCGTGCCCTAAACCCCGCCAATTCACCTTTAATACACAGCATACGTATACAATAAAAGGATGTATATACGTTGGAAGCTTACGAGTCGACGATATTCGCGTCTAAGAGCGAGTGAATTCCCATGTCTACTCCGCGTACAACATCCTACATGAATAGTAGAGCTCAACCGCAGCGAGGCTTTAGAGCGCTTTTGCGGTTGTGTAGTTTACGCCGAGATACGCGGTGCATCGTGGCTCGCACATGCCCTGGTACTTATATGCTGCACCACCACCTTATGCACATTTATTTAGTTTTTATGCATTCGTACGCTTAACGTTGAATATCTCGTTTATTGCTATTCAATGTTTTATAGAATGATTTTTTCATTACAATGGGAATAGGTGGACTTTCTTGGAACTATTTTCTACGGCAGAAACTGGAAGTCATAATGAATAAAAAATTCATTGCTTTACCGAATAAGTTTCTGCGACACGATAGGTATGAAATCAAACAAAATTAATATCGTTGTACGTGATGAAACAATTAATGCTGACCAGATGAAAATCGAATATACCTAATTGATATTCGTTAAAAATATATGAATATGAATTGAAAAAAATAATTAACAATACTATGACGTTAAAAAGAGGCTTTTGAATATCAATTTTGTGTTTAATATTCCATAAAAAGCAGACATCATCATTGATATAAAAAAAAATGCAGTTACGAGGCCAGTTATAATGCTTTTGAGAAAAATGATACTATTCTGTAATAACAGTTTTATGGCCTAGTTTACCGATAAATATTGCATTAAGTAAAAAATCGTACAAAAAAATTGTACAAAGAGTATATATTATCCATTTTTCATACCTCTTTCAAGTTTAAAAGATAAAATCGCACTCACTTCATTCGCATACGTTATGAATTATTAGTTTAATCAAAGTGTGCAGGAAATTCCGTCAACAAATATATAGAATCAAGGTTTATACAAAAAATCGTCGTAGTAGTCATACAGAAAACCAATCAGCAAATTACTCTACTTATATATATATATGAACCACAAAAAGGCAGTACACAATTTTAGATCGACGAACGAAGGATACATAACAATGCAAAACATCCACGACAAATGGTAAAATAAAATTTCGCACATCGGAAATTGCAGAGAGGCCCCATACATTTCCGTCACTACCGCAGAGGCTCCGCAGGCTTCTACAGATGACGAACACGTCTATCGCGAATTATCGTCAACACGCGCGCAAACATTTCACACTCACACACCCTTTGAATTTCTCGGTCACACACATACAAACACATCATCATCATCAGCAGCAGCGGGAGCGAATGTGGAGGCAGCTCAGAGCGATTGCGCAGAACCGTTGCTGTTGTCGCTGCTCTGCGCGAATGTCTCTACACACACACTCACAGAGATCGACAGAGAGACACACGTACATGACACACAAGGTTTCCGGCCTGGCGCTGGTGCGCCGAGAGCGGCCCCTTCGGCCAGTTATGAGTCGGTTACTTAGTGGAACGGTTCTCGGTGGGTTCTGGGGTTACACCCAACATCCACTATACTCCACGGATACTTACTGCACGTTCGCCAGGAGCTGCCGCTGCTGACGCTACTGGCAGCTACTGCTACTATACTGCAACGCTACGCTACGAACATTATTCTCTCTCTCTCAATCTCTCGCTCTCTCACTCGTTACTTTATTCCCGTAAAACTCGTGGAGACGGCGCGCGCCAGTGTAAAAATCTTGCACAGGTGTGTATAGTGCCGGTCGCGCTATGTACGCTTGTGCAAAGAAAACAAAAAAAAAGCAGGGCACTGCGGCGCGTATGTACACGAGTTTGCCTAGCGTCACGTGAGACTCATGGGGTGTACCAACCGCGCGACCCACGAGCTACGGTACCATTCTATTTTTTTCTTCTTTTTTTTTTGGAAACGATAGAAAGATGTTTTTTTTTAAATAGGCACACGGTTTAAAAGGGATGTTTGGTATACCTTTGGTCTCGCGCGCCGCTTGGGATATAATGGAGAACGAGCGAGAGACACGAATTCGCCCATCCGAAGATAAACGTGGAATTTCCGAGAGGATGAGTATCTGGTATTGCGTACTATATGGGAGGTAAGCACGATTGTTGTTTCGTTTGCGTTTTTCTTTTCTTTCTTAAGTTGGTGCTATGACGTGTATATGTAAGCTCGAAGGTTCGTAAGTCAAGTGGGTTACGTAAGAGGCCGAGGAATCGCAATAGTTCTCTTTCTGTTACTTTTGCTATCGCGAAACGAGGAAATTAAACGATTAACCGATTTGATTTTTTGTTCCTACTGCCTTGTATTCCGAGAAAATTTGAAATTTTAGCTTAGTCTCGGTTGGGTGACCATAAGATTTTTTTTGCATTAAAAGGCTTGCCAAATAGCAAATTTCATCAATAGTGAGTTGATAATTGTACGTTAGGTTGAAAGTTTTTTGGTCGAGGAGAATCGTACGCTGGGTTATGATCAACTTCCTTTTCTACGCGCGGTGATCAACGAAGCTATCAATTTTATTGTAGTTAAAAAAGTAAATTCGAACCAATTCTGGTCTAAATCACTTATATTTTTGAAAATGGCTTTCGAAACACGGTCTGCTCGAATGCTTTCGATCATTCGCTTGTCTAATTTCATATATTCAATGTAGTTAGCACACCAAAGCTCGTTTTGTTACTCATATTTGTCAATAATCACATACACCTATTCACATTAAGGCCAGATCAATAATAATGACTCTGATCCAAACCGTGACAAACCGTCATAGAATTGAAAAAACTCCTCAATTTGTACAAAATATCCGATTACGATTATTCGTATATAAAGAAGGAGAGGAATTCGGTATTCGAGTAGCTCGCTTTTAAAGTGGTATATTGGCCGCTATCGGCGCGTGTTGAGCTCTTCGTGGAGAATGGAAAATACCGCGACGGCGCGGTTTCTTTCTTTTTCTTCAGTTTCGTAATGGCCATTAGATGTCAGAGGAAAAATTACACTACTCGTATAGCTGGCGAGCGCCTCAATAATCTCGTCAGATAATGCGTTTTTTCCGTTAGACGCGCATCGGTATCTTGATTTCAATAGTAGTTATAAATTACTGGAATATCCTGTGTCTTTCCAGCGGCAATAAAAAAAACGAACGAAGAACAACTTTTCTAGAATTTAGAAAAAAAAAAGAATGTTCCTAGTTTCTTTAATAGCGATGCGGCGCGAAGCTAAATTTTATTTACCGTAATGACAAGTAGAAATTGGTTAGATAGAGAGACGAGACGCGAGTTCCATCGTAGGCACAGTCTAATCATCTTACGAGGCACAAGTGGAAGCGAAACAACGAACTCACGAAAATTTGTAATGCACATATCTCTCGGTCGCGCTATAACGTGTCGTTGCGTAAGATACGCATACACACACATAGACACTCTATATACGTACATGTATAAGCACACATTTGTACATAGGCTCGAAAGAGCGAAGATAACGAAGGCTGCCCCGCTGTCGAGCTTATCTGCAGCGGCCGGGCACGCGGTCCTTGAGGCAATCACGTGGCCCCCTATACCAATAAGCGCGCGTCGCCCCGTTAATCTATACATATACGCCGCCGCAAGCACCAAAAGCCTTTTGTCGAATTTCCATGGCGCTCGACTTTGTTCTCCTTTTATATCCAGACTATATGCGCGATGGCGCAACCAGAGATGTGTATAATTGTGCTTGTTTAGTTGTCGCAGCTATCGCGGGAATGTCGGTGAATGTCATCTCCTCGTGTAAGAGATACACACACACACATACACGGATTCGGTTCAGAGTTATAAACGAAATAGCGCTTCTAGGAAAATAACTTTAAGCTATTATTAACGCCCGTGGCAGTTGCAAGTAGCTCGTAGAAACTGCGAGAGACGCTTGGTGAGAATCTTTTCGAATGATCGCGGATATTCTACTGATTAGACACCCGAGGGCGCAGCGATATTATCCTTGTTACACATACGAAATTGCGTTATTTCGTAATTTATGTAATAACACCGAGCGTCTTATTCCGCTAAGTAAATAAATGGATAAGTTGATGCTTTTAGGCAGGAAAATTATAATGCGCAAGAAAACCACAACGCTCGCTACATAATCACCTATATTATTATTCTAAATTTAATCTCATCTATTTGAGAATGTCCCGTAAGGAAAAAATCTATTTTTCCATTGTCCTTATTATATGTATATTTCTCGAAGCAGAAAAAACAAAAAGTACTTACAGACCGCGAAGCATTCGATCGCGCCATTAGAATAACCAAACAACTAGCTTATTTATATTAAGGATATTAACCGAAGGTTCCGTTATATACGCGCAGGCAACGGCAGCCGTGCGCGACTATTTTTACCGCGAAAGGCAATCTTCCGAACGCGCGAGTCCGTTAGTCCATTGGCTCCGTGTCTAACGTTTTCTACATTCAGCTCAACGAGCCGGCCGTTAAAAACCCAAGACAATCGCTTGTGTAATTCCCATTCGATGCGCAGCCTCGACTGTTTAACTTTTAAAACACACACACACACACACACACACACACACACATACACAGAGATAATAATCGATTGGCGACTGACCGTCATTCCCACCCACGCACACACCCATACCTCCTACACCCACGCCGCTACTCATCGTATTATTTATATATATATCTCTTTCGTGTATGTGTGTATAGACTCTGTCGGTCGAACTAAGTTCGGAGCGATGAATTATTGAATGCGTCGTACCTATGCGATGTGTGCTTATTTTTGTATAATAGTCGACGCGCGTCGCGACGCGTCCGTTATATATGTTACCCACCACACACTCGCGGCTTTTATAGAAGTCGTTACGTTCGCGATGCACTGACGTGTCTGGGATTTAGAAAAATAAAAAGACCGATGCTTTTTTTTCTTTTGCTCGCGTGCGGAGTTAACTAGGAAAAATACACTTGACTGTTGGATGATTTTACGATTGGTAAGACAAGGTTGTAAGAGCGCTAGTTTGTATTATAGAGGGAAAAAAGAGTATGTTGAGTAACTGCGTGAGAGACTGTATACTTTGTAATAGGGTGTTTAATGTATATAAATATAATAGATGCTCATATCGATTGAGTACGTGCTATGTATCAAGGTGATTTTGGTCCAACATCTGCTCATTGCTGCATGTACGAAAGATGCCATTTGAATAAATATAACATTATTCTATAAAGCCTAATTCTTGATCGTCGTTTAAAAATGTTTTATACTATCTCACATTAATTATGACTGTAACAAAATTGATTTAAAAAATTGTATGTTATGAGCTTGAAAAAAATGTACAAGAAGGAGTGCGTTAATCAAACGACTCGATGAAAATAACAATATGACAAATGTACGCATGGGACTGAAAAAATTTTCTCACAATCTGTATGAAATAAAGAAAAAACGGGGCTTTATTCGTCACACTCTAACCACAATGAAAAAAAAAATAGTTTGTCACACGACCGATTAGAACAATACTAATCGGTTAATATAGCAGCCGCCGTCTCTTCGTAGCCGGTCTCAAAAACTAAATTTTTCATTGGAATTCAAATGAAATAATTTCGAGGCTGCAGCGTCTTACAAACTTTAGATTTTCACACTCGACCAGCATAGTAGGGCAAAAATTACGGTCAAGGCGAACCGTCACTCACACACACACACACACACACAAACTTACACACGTGAAACCCTACGCGAGGAAAATTCAAGTGTTCAAACCATTCTGGAGACTCTGGCACTAATACACACACACACACGCGCGCGCGCGCGCGCATGCTGATGAAGCTCTCGTAAACGAGTGTCGCTCTTTCGCATTAATCGCAATCTCATTTCCGCGACTATCCGTGGAAATTATTAAAACGCTATTACGTCAGCTCTCCAAGAGAGATAGAAAGAGAGACGACGACAACTCCTACTCTCTCGCTCGATCTCTCTCTCTCTCTCTCTCTCTCTCTCTCTCTCTATATA
>UELV01181987.1:17755-38821 GCA_900490015.1 Megastigmus stigmatizans
CTATATATATATATATATGATTTATTATATCGAGCCGAGGGCACCGACGGGAATTAATTTTCTAGCGAGCTGCTGCCGCTGCTGGCCAGACGATCCGATTGCACGCATAAGGTTTTACACGCGTGTACGCATATACTTATACAAAGCGCTGCGCATCGATATTCGCTGATTAGAAAATAAGGAATGGAGCATGACCTATTTCAGCATATGCGAGTGTCCCGATGAAAGAGAGTGTGAAAGAGAGAGAGACAGAGAGAGAGTTAAGTAGGTAATGAGTTTGTTCGTTTGTATGTAACGCGATGCTCCGCGGCGCAGCGACCTTGGGCCACGAGGCAATACTTTAATAAAAAGAGAACAATAAACTGCGAGCAGTTGTATAATTGAAATTACGCTTTTATCGTGTCGAATCAACGGGAATGCTTCTCTATATGTATATACACGGCCGCAACAATGATTCGTTGCGCGCTAGATGTACACGCACCGCATTCAACGATTTGTACTCGCGCGCTGCACGAACAAATTTCCCACTCTTTGTGTGCACACATAATCGCGTGTAAGTATATAACGAAACAATTTCGCAGCTTGGCCGAAAAAAAATAAGGTATAACACACGCGCGAATGTTGCATTGTCTTATAACCAATCACACGATTTTCCCATACCTTACGGTTAATATGAAAAAAAAACGACATTATGCACACACGGTATATGAAAAGAAAAAGAGCTCGCGAGGCATAGACGCGATTATTCCCGTAATATTTGCACGGCGCGCGCGCAACGTGTGTATAGTATAGTGGCCTTACGTCATCGCTTCACAGACACACACACACACACACACACACTCAGCACGCACGCACGCACACACGCATAGCAGAGATACACGTGTAATAGTAACAGCCTTCGGATAGCATGAGAGAAAGAGAAGGTGCAGGAAAGGGAAGTGGCGAGGACGTATATCTTTTGCTGCTTTTTCTACGGGAGATCCCTGGGGTTCGTTATGCGTATATTTACGCTATAAGAGAGTATATATACTAGTCGAGTTCCACTATTTTGGCTATAGTTTTTTTCTTGGGTGTTTTGGAAAAATCCCTAGGCTATACTTGATTAGAGTGCGAAAATTATGATTGCGGGGGGATGCTTGTTAGCATTTAAGTGCACTATTTAAGTTGTCTATCGTGCAGCAAAGTTTTAAATCGTGAGTTAATGCTCTTCTTCAAACACCTTTTACAAGTATACTTAAGATTCAGAGTAAATGAGAAATATTGTAATTTTAATATAATTTTGAGATGAAAATGATGCATTACTGAAATAATCATAGGCTATTTTTCTCTGATGTTTTATATTAAATATTAAAAGAATTGGTCGTTTTTAAATTACCCAGAACCGCTTATTTTCTCTATTCCTTTGAACCACTATTAAAAATTAACTATTAATACTAGTTTGTTTAAAATCAATTTTTGATAGTGTTTTAAAACAAGTATATCACAGGAGTTATACTGTTTCTCGAAAGCGAATTGTACATTAAAATATATAATACAACGGTGGAAAGGGAAAAGAACGTCTACTAATGCATCTTAGTGTCTGACAGTTATATAAAAGAAAGAAACAAGGCGGTTTCGCCATTATTTTTCGATCCCAAGCCCCGAAAATTTTCACGGGCATTCATAGATCCTATATCGTTGCAAAACTCGCCTCGGGGCCCCCTCATAAAAACAAATCTCCCAGCCGACCGAGAGAGAGAGAGAGAGAGAGAGAGAAACATCACGATGGAAAATATAAGCAGCAGTAGAGTAGCACACAGTAGAGATCGGCTATACAGTTGGCGCGATCGGTAACAAAAAGCAAAAGACCCTTCATTAGCATCGCAACGTGTATATATCTCTGTCTATTATATTACACACGGCTAAAGGGACCTTGGTAGCAGCGCTATGCGTGCCTATATACCTACGGGCGACGTTTGCGTAATTTTTTCTTTTTTATCCACTCAACGCGCGACCATTAACCGTGGATAAAAAACGCAGAAATCGGTATATGGCTGCAGAAGAGAATAAAAAATACCGTGCGCGAGTTTTCTTTGCAGCCGCGAGAATAATTTAATTTGTAAACGAGAGTAAACGCTTTCTTGAATCCGACGTTGAGAAATATACGCGCGCGGCGATTCGATACGCACTCGAAATTTGTGTTTATAGCTGCGGAGCGTTCGCGGTGCTGGCGGTGTGCGTGCGCCAAACATTTATGACGGTTGGTAATCTTAGTAAACGATAAGGCGAGATTTCCGTACGAAGCCGTGCGTGCAATTAGAAAGAGGGATTTTTCTACGCGTATTTATAACTCGTAGTCGATTTTCATTATTACAATAATACTTGAGATTTGTGAGTGTAACTCTGTAATGGATGCATTCTATTTCATTCGCATTTTTATATATTATATTGAATGTAAAATTCGGGTAGATCCATTTAAAAATATGGTCAATGCTGAATAAATTGTGATTAAAATAATTTGCGAGTATGTGACTGAAAGAATTTATTCAGAAAGAAAGTCTTTATCTACTGTGAAAATTAAATAATTCACAAATAAGGAAAGGCATCCACTGTTTGATCTCATTGAATCCAAAACGCCCAAAATAATGGTAATAAGATATATTAGAATCACAGGTCTTTTCCATTAAAAAATCTAAATAAAAGAGTACTTGATATAAAAATCTCTTTTTCTACTTATAGATAGGCTCGGTAGCATTTAACCGTTACGGCATTTTTATCTCAATAGATACGAGCGCTACAGCCATCGAGTTTTGTATTCCAACAACGAGATATTATACCCTATTATACGTTTGAAAACGTTCATTCAAAGAGCTCAACCAGCCCATCATTCAATTTTTCAACATTCAAATTTTTTCAAATTATCTAACTTCGGCTCGTCCGTTCCCTTAGCCAACCCCTTCGAAAAAAAGAAAAAGAAAAAAGAAAAAAGTAGTTCGTCCCAACGAGCACACACGTGCTAGCTCCCTAGGAACAAAGAAGACCAACTCGCACACATACACACACGTATACAGACACACTCTTTTCTCAACATCTAAGCTCGAGCTCTACTCGGCAAAAGGCTACGAGCTACAGAGATATAAAACTCGCACACACAGAGACACACATAGAGAGAGTCCCCGAGTAAAACGAGTCTCGGCAATGCGGCAACGCAGGCCTTCTCCATCCGCTCTGGCGCTGCCGCTGCTGCTGTTGCCGCTGCTCTCACAGAGAGCGAGAGAGAGAGAGAGAGAGAGAGAGAGTATAGAGCGCGGTTGCGCGCGCGCGCGCACTCGCCCGAGGCCCGCTATGTGAGTCAAGGACGACACGTGCGGGCTCCAACCGACCTACATACTTATTTCCTGCGAGCCAACGGCGGCAGCAGCAGCGCCAGCAGCAGCAGTGCCTCGGCAGCAGCGGCAGCAGCAGCGGCAGTAGTAGTAGTCAGCGTCGAGTGTGTATAAGCCGAACTTTCCCGAACGCCGCCCGCCACTATAACGTCGCCTGCATGCCTGCCTGCCAGCATCGCAGAAATGGGACGTGTGTGCGCGCGCACGTCTCTCTCTCTCTCTCTCTCACTCTCTCCTCCCTTCCGTCGATACAACGTCCTCGTCGTCGTCGTCGTCGCCGTCGTCGTCGTCGTCGTCGTGCCGCTGCTGCTGCTGTAGCTGCTGCTCCCCCGTATTATACGTCCGGAACGGGCCACATTCACTGTGCACACGCCGATGCCGACGCTTGCTTCAACCGCTACGATGATGCTGTGCATACGAGAGACGCGCGACATACTCTTGCTCAGCGTCCGACGCGTTCTGAGCTTAATTATTTCGCGTCATCGCACACTCGTTTATTTCCCGATTATTTCCTTCGCCTAACTTACTGAAAATTATTTTATTTTTTTTGGAATTACACACGCCGTTGTTGATTGTGTATAGTTCTATCGGTTTTTCTTTTATTTGGTGAAATTATACGCCGAGGAGAGCAAGTGGATGTTGATGAGCTGTTGCAGCTGCGTGGCAGATTTTACCAGTGGATGTTGGCCCGAACGTCCGTCTGTCCAGTATAAGGTAGCTACTACTTATTTTACGGCTGTACTTAAGGTAACACGAGGTGATACGCTTTTGCTCCAGTTTGACTATTCTTGACGCTTGTTGCGAGCTTTTCTTTTTCGCGAATGTATGATTGCAAAGGCAGGACTGCCCGTGAAAAGAAATATTGAGCGAGTTAAGCATGAATCATTGAGGTTACGACGCGTATGGATATTGGCGTGTGAAGGCGACGTTCGCGTTAACGATACATAGTGGAATAGAACGCGATCTTGAGTTCTGCTTTTGTATAAAGTGCGGACGAAAATATGTTATAGAGCAAGGTTTGAGGAACAAAAGTGTGGAATTTGCCTTATTTAGATGATTTTTGTTATTTTATTAGCTTTTTCATTAGATTTTTGAAGTGCAAGTGTCGCAATGTACAAAATTACAGATTTTGTACATTTTTGCTTATAATCTTAGAAGAAATAGAAGAGATGGTACAAATTCTCATTTGTAGTTATACTATAAGTAGAAGCATGGGGCGTAGTTTCTACTGAAATACTAATTTGAAAATTGTTTTGAATATGCTACTTATTACAAATTGTGATTTTATAAACTCTTTCAGTCACATTTTCTTATAAATTTGCCTCGTGCAATTCTTATTAGTTACTTTAGCACTCACGTCTTTACATTCCGAATATTCAAATACATTTTCTTCTAGAAGAATTTAATCCTCCACATGTCCGCTGGCACGAGTCAAGAAGAAAAGCTAACTCTATAACATACAAATATAGTTTAATTCAACAATTTATCGGTGTAGCACGTACATGTATCTAATATCTTTCTTTCAGAAAAAAACATTATCTCACAATCATGCCAAAACCTTTCTCACCCTATAGTTCGGTCAACGCATTTTCCTCCCCCTGTAACTACTGAATAGACAAAAACCGAGTGCGTCAATCAGACAACGTCCGTCCTTATCTAATTAAACCAACCGAACAAATTCTCTCTGCCCCCATTCCTCTCTCGCTCTCAGAATATATCTCTCTCCTCTCAACGCCTATAACCTTAAAAAGACGTATTCTAAAGAGACCTAACTCGCCCGCGCTTAATCTCCCTCTCCCTTTCCCGACGCCCGAAATAAAAAAGGCAAATAATAATAATTTTACTATGTGTACTACACAACGCGTTCCCAAGGCTGCCTTTGTTCACTCTCTCTCACTCTTCCCGGGGGCCGGAAATCGGCGCCTTTGTCCTCTCTCTCGCACTCACACACACGTATATACATCACATGCTTTCTCTCTCTCTCTCTCTCTCTCTTTCGTTCGTTCGTGTCCTAGTTGAGCGCGCAAGCGAGAAAATCGATAGAAAAATGGGTCAAAGGTTGCGCGCACTCCGTGTGCTTTACTCTAAACGTAGGGCGGTTCGCGCGTGCACACACTTGCACACAAACACACACACACATACACACACACACACGCACAAAGCGGAATAAAGAAGAGAGTCGCGCAGACAGAATCTCGCGCGTGGCCTCGAGAGTAGAACGCGCGCGCGTGTAGGAGGCAGCCATCGGTAGAGTGTGCGAGAGAGACAGAGAAAAATATACGAACGGCAACGCAAGTAGTAGGGGTTTGCACTACGATGAGACCGTCGAGTAGATATAGAGAGTATACGAGGGGAGGGTGGGAGTGGGTAGCCGTAACCGTACAGCAGACGCACACACACACACACATGCACATGCAATAGCGATAAAAAAAAGATCGAGTGAGGAGGGAATATGGGAAGAGCGCATCTTCCTAACCTCGTTTTTCTAAAATCCAACGCGCGTTCGCTCGTCTCGGCTACTTCTCTCTCCGTCCTCGGCTACTTTTTACCCCCTTCTTCCTTTTTTTCCCGCTTAGACAAGTTAAAAAGAAAAAAAAAGAAAGCCAAAGGGACCTTCTTCCTCCTCCTCCATGCTCCTCTTCTTCTTCTATCTTTCTTTTTTTTCTCTTCCTCCATCCGAAAATTCCCGCCAAGCAACAATCCCTATACTCTCCGCGTGCTGCACACACGCACACACACATATTTTATTCAAATTTCCGCCGCAGTGATATCGACGAAATATTCCGGGCACGCGGGACGTACAAAAGAAGGTGCGCCCGGCGGAGAAAATTCGGAAAAGCCGTTCTTCTGCGCAGCTCCGTGGCACATTTTCCACGTACCCACACACACACACACACAAATAGAGCGCGTGTAGCACTCATACTCGGTCAGCAGATCGCTGGGGCGCGCATAAGTAGCGCGTTCCCGCGCATGGTACGGCCAGTTCGTGTGTGTCTCTCGTTCGGTGCGCGTCGCTCTCTGTCTCTCCCTCTCGCTCTCGCTCTTCCACTCCGTTCGCTGTACGTGGCTCGGCTGCTTCGCTCACTTCTACATCACAGCCACATACACGTACACATACACACACACACATACACATATAGCGCGCCCCTCCCCCTTGGCCCCTAACACGGCCGCCCTCCTTCCTTCTCCTCCTCCACCACCTCCGCCGCCGCACCGCGTGCCAACGTGGTTCGAGGGTCGGGCTGCGCGTGCGCATCGGGCAGGACCAATAGAGCCGCTCCGCGGTGTCGACTACAGCCAATCGCCGGGGGCGCGGCCAAAGGGGGGTAGCCGTCGCGGTGGGGGAAGCCCGCGGCCAGCCGCGAGACCGTATGTGCGCCCGAGAGCATCCTCGTTTGTCGCGGACCGTCGTCGGAGTCGGTTGTGCCTCCTCCGGTTTTCTTCTAGTTCTATAACTCGCTCTCTTTCTCTCTTTCACGCATTCGTTCTTCGGGGAAACAGCTCATTCTATCTCGGTCTCTCGTTGTTCAAATATTACTCTCTTTTCGTTCGGGAAAGCCTGGGCTTTTCGGATTATCTTCCAGTCGGGAAAAATTGTAGCTTTTTGGAACGTAACTCGTGTTTTTTCAATTTTTCGAAAAGTCGAATTTCAGGATTGTAACGGTTTTTATTTTGTCCCTGCTACGTCGGGTATATACGGATAAATGTGTGTCGCCGAGGGAAGAAGAGAGAAGAAAGACACGAGGCGCTTACATTCCTGCAGGTAGTATATCATCGGACGCGGTGATAGCGCACACTTCCGCATTGCAACGCTTGTTCTTCTTTCTCCTTTAAGTCCACATGCGTATATTCGTATGTAATACGGTGTCGACTCGAGCAGTATAGTCGCGCGCGCGCTCGGACTATAACGACGAGGTTGGGGAACGGCCATGTTGAATAATTCTTGCATGGTGCGCAACTGGGTCAACGAGTTTTCGGTGTATTTCCCATTAGCTTCTCTGAATTTTCCTCCTCATCCAGTACATTGCTACCACGCTCTTTGCTATTACCTCTTGACTCTAGCCGAAATTGTAAAGGAACGTTTTAAAAAAGTCGTGTATAGTTTATACGTGCGCGTACGTCTGTTCTTGATGGAACATGTGCTCGGTTTGATTAACGGTTTCTCTCCGCCGCGATTCGAATCTTTTTACCACCAACGGACATTAAGGTAGAAACGAAATTGAAAGTCCACACGCCACATTAGAGGAATAGAATAAATTCAGTGTTTGAGAAACGAGAGGAAGAAAAAGCCCATATATCGACGGACAATGGAAGGAGAGAGAAAGAGAGAGGAAAAAACGAGGCGCGAGAACAGAGACGGAAGTGTACTCTATCCTTCTCTTAGTTTCACTGGGTTTCCAAGATGGCGGCGTAACCGTGTGCCGCGGCCTCGCCATCGTTGCCGTCGTTCCCGCGGAGCGCGCGCAACTTGGTGTGGGACAACTGTGACGCAACCATCACGTGACCCGATCGTGCGCTGCGTGCTCACTCGACTCTCTGCCGCCGCTGCTGCTGCTGCTGCTGCTCGTTTATACCTCGCTGGATGGCTGGCGCGCGCGAGCCTCACAGTGTGTGATCACGTTTTATTACTGTACAACGACGGCTCATGGAAACACGCGACGACGATAGATGTATCGTATAACAAAACTTGTCTTTTTGTTCTATCAATTGTTATCATCAAGAGGAATATATGCCTACTATATTCGTTTGGTCAGTGGGGGTGAGAAACTGGCTTGGCTAAGAATTTCCCAATTGCGGACAGTCAGTCTTTTTCTCTCTCCTATTGGCTTGGCGAGAATTGCACCAATTCGAAGATTTATCTGGGAAAAGGACTGCGACCCTGAAGAAACACGTCGAGAGGAATTCGTGAAGGGACTGAAGAAGTAGGAAAAGTCGTGTAAGCACAGACTCAGCAGTGAAAATCGTGTGCCCTCTGACCGTATTGAGATTGATAATTTCAAAAGTACAAACGAGGCTTTGGGTTCACGGGAAACACTGCGGCGAGTTTTCTGGCTAATCAACTAAACGACCTTTTCCGAAAACTTTCTTCTTTTTTTATCTCTAATCTAAGCACATATTCTTATTTCACACTTGTCTGATTATTAATTTTTGGTATTCTTGTAAGTTTGCTTTCTTGGTATTTATTTCAAGCTTTGCAATAATTATTATATGGACGTATTTATCTTTTTTACTTTCTGTTTTCAGACTTTTCAAAATTTTTCTCTGAATTTTTTTCCAACGAAATATATTATCAAGCAAACTTTTAACAATGTGCTTCAAACAAAGTCGAGTCAATATTACGCTTTTACATACGAACAAATTCGTTCCGTCGTAAACGAATGCAAGAATTGTGCGTGGCGTTCCTGTAACAAGTGTTCAAATTTCAGAATGATCCATATAGAAAAATGTTTTAAAACAGTTGCATACTCGGTCGAGTCTAACCTAAAAATACCTAACTTCCGAGTCAGCCAGTAAAATTTTCGAACGCACATATAGGTCCAGACGAACGATATTTCCGAGAAACGAACCTAAAAGAATTGGATAAAGGCCAACATCCCAAAAACGAATATATTATACCCAACGTGTTTCGAAAGAATCTTTGTATAGGTGGGTAGAAAGGGGCGGGGAGGAGAGACGGAATGGAAGAAGTAGGGGAACGGACGATTTGAAAAATGTCGAAATAACGGCCGCTAGGAATAAAAGGAACACTGAACTCCAGTTTTCTCTCTCTCCCCTCGGCTCATAATACGGTGTTCGATCGTAACGCGAGAGCGCCCGTGTTAACGATAGTTGCTGCGCCGCGGCCTGGTGCGGTGGCGCAGGAGAGCGTGCACACTGGCAGTCGCGCGCGCGGCTCGGAGAGAAGAAAAAATGTAGGTTAATTCTAGAGCCGCAGCACTCGCCTCGCTCTCGGGGCCTCTATAAGTTTCTTTTCGCCTTTCATTCGGCCTCGCGCGCGGCTATGCTCATTGTCGCCGGGCTGCGCCGTATAGTAGGTATAGCGCAGCAGAGGAAACCCCATCGAACGAAACGCAGGGGGACACGACACACAGAGAGAGAGAGAACTCCGTTCACCGTTCGCTTACACTTTCTAAATCCGCTTACTTTCGTAATGTTCTCTCTCTCTCTCTCTCGACGAGGAGAGACAGCATAGGCGCGCGCACGCGCGTTTTGCGTCACGCGCAACCACCTCATCCGTGTTATGTGCGTGTACTTACACATGCACCTGCTCCCATGGAAGCTTTGATTTTTTTTCTCTCGGCGTGGCTTGACATGCGTCCGATGGGCTTTTTGATGTTCGATGTTGAAATGTTTGATGACTGCGTTTGTGTTTATTTAAGCTCGCTGATATGTTTGCTTCACGTTATTGGGTTAAAATATTTGGTTGGTTTTAAATTTGGAGATTGGTGGGAATAATCGATCGGAAAGTACTGTGTAAGTTTTGTTACTCGGCAAAATCGGATAGATCTATTTGAATAAGAAAGTAAAATGGATCTATTTAAGTTTTGTCCATGTAACGTAAAAAAAATTGCTATTCTGCATTTAAAACACTAGGTTAATGATAGTTTATTTCTATTATATATACATATAGAAATAATTACGCGGTACAGAAACTTTTAAAAGGGCATGCTTAATATCCTTCGACTGGGAAACTAATAACAAATTTAATTTCTTAAATAAAATAAAGATCTGGAGGTCTAAAAAATATACTAAGTGATCCAATTTGTCCGACGCCAACCTATTATAGAACTAATCATAAAATTTACTCGAGACAATTTGCACAGCTGTCGTTTAAAGCAATTAATACGGAGAAATCAAAAGCAAAAAAGTAATCCGCGCGACAAAATTTTGCATTCAAAAAATATGCGGAAACGAAAAAGTTCCTCGACACACATCTAAAACGAAATTCAACTCTACGAACATGATACAGACTCGAAATACATGCATTTCAATCTCAACGATTGTATGTACCGACCGATATTGTTATATATATTATTGGTGTACGTAAAAAATGTGCATATGTATACTCTCGTAGGAGACGAGCAGAGCATTCTAAATTCTTTATATTGTATATTCGGTATGATGTTAATTTATGTAAAAGTCAACGCGCGCAAAGTTGCACAAATGACTCTTCCTTCGCTGCAGTCTTTTTTCCCATTGTCCACGCGAATTTACAAACGCTGTACTTTTCCTTCTCCAGACTGAGCAAAAAGATGAGAAATCGCATTGATTGTCACAGCTAGAATAAAAGGTATTCGAAAATACTTATTTTGAGAGTAATGAGGGGGAATAATAGTAAGCGCCTGAGAAAAGCATATTAGATAAATGTTTATAGCACTTGTTTTCCGCACTTATCTTTACTTAAATAATTTATATGAAAGCTTAAAATAAATTCAGTTTTCAAATGATAAAACAGTATATAGGTGTAATTAGTATATCGTCATTCACCAAGAATTGCTATTTTTCAGTTGATTAGGGCCGACATTCCATTGCAGATATCGGTTGCTCCGAGTATTTGACTTCAATTTCTGATTAGCCCATGCTTCAACTATTCCAAGCTTGTAAGCCGAGCGCACGCAATCAAATGGTAATCGATTCGCTTTATCCGTATGCGTACTTATACATATACTGCTCTCTTAGCTATTGGAATAGAGAAATTGGAGCTACTCAAGTATAGATGTGCACTGGTTAAAAGAGCAAATTGTCTAGCGACATACGATAATGCATCGTATACAAAATCTTTCCTTTTCATTAACCCTATAATCGAGAAGATTTGAAAATGTTAGATGGCAGAACTTTCATAAGTATTAGTCGCAATAATCGGCAAACTCGATCTCATTTCACTCGTGGTGTTTATATAGATCGTAAATCATCATCGTCGCAAGAGAATCCACAAGAATAAATTTTGGAGAATACGAGCTCGTAAAACCTATTCCGGTACAATTACTCTTAGCGCGAGCCGCACAAAAGAATTATCGTCGCGCTCAAGTTCAATCAACTATATAGAAGCAGTCGGTGCAGCAAGCGATGCGAGCGTACACTGCACACACATGCGATTAATTCGCTTAGCCAAGCATTTTTCTCAACAACCGTCCCTCCGCAGTTTCAATTCGCTCTTTGGAACACAACCTATACCGCGAGCAGCGTACTCTCTAAACAGAGCCGAGCTCCTCTGATTCCAAACCGAATACTTGGACGCGGCGAGGGCATGGAAAAAGCCTCGGGGCACGGAGAATATTTAGCGCGCAACCCAGCAGAGAGTTTACAAACATCAGCGTCAAGAGCACCACTATGCTATAGGTACTTACCTATATGAGACGAGAGCCAACTCTCACGCGCTCTTTTATCTCCCAGCGGCAGCGGCACGACGAAATTTGCACACGGTCGCGTTATACGAACATAGCAAGCTCTCTCTCTCCCGCGCGAATTCCCAGAGCTTCGCGATGGCCCATGTGCAGCGGAGCAGCAGGCCGCGTTTATATTTACGCTTATGCAGCTCGTACTTTTCGACTCGCGGCGCGTCTCTCAGTGTGTGCGTGTGTGGTTTCTATGCCTATACGTGTATACATACCTACGAAGGATTGCGAGAGAGAGAAAACGCGCGCTTCCGCCATTTTCTCGAGGACGCGCGCGCCTAGAAGCTATGTGTATACCCGTGAGCGATGGTACTTGGGTCGTCGCGGCCATTTTTTTGCATCTCGGTCACGTAATGCGACCGAATATTACCGAGCGGCGAGCATAATAATATCTTGAGCTGGCGTGCAGGGGCGAGTAGAGAGAGAGTTGAGGTCTTGCCGCCGCAAATTTCAAATCGTTCGCGCGCCAACTTATCACTTGGACGCCTGCAGCTCCCTCTTATATAACTCTTTTTTAATGGTCAAGATCGTTTATTTGAGCGGATCGATCGTCGTGATATTGGGTCGGTCGTTAACTATCGCGTGTATTGAAAATCTAATCTAATCTCTGTTATAAGTAATGTGTATCAAATCGATGCGACAGTCCATTCCATATCAAAACTGTAACGACAGATATTTCTTCTCGAATTCCGCTTTCCCTTCATTGGCCCATGAGAATCGTCAGATTTCGTTGAGCATAAAATCGAGCGTAGCCGCAGATCGGCGTTCATCTTTATCTGATATGCAACTGTCTGTGGCTCTTCTTGAATACGAATTTTATACCCCGCGTTGTGTACACGGCATATATATTTTTCTCACGATTTGGCCTCGATCATACGAGATTCATGCAAATTATTTGCTCGTGCAGCCGCCCATAATAGATACATGTAACTTTATTCTTTATAATGTTTCAGCGTGAGCAATAATCGTTTAAAGATATGTTATTCGTTGCCAGCTTCGTAAAAAGATTTTCAAAATCAACTCACTGAATCTATATTGTTTTTTGTAAATAGCACTGAAATTGCTGACTGTTATTAATTCAAATTACATGTGTGTGTAGAACCGATGGGTAGCATGACAAATAGCTGCAGTAATAAACAAAGGTTTTTTACGTCTTTGCTTTTGTACTCTAAAATTGCATAACTAATATGGTTTTTCGAACTTGTAGATTTTCGAATTCCAAATGTAAATAGCACGAACATTTGTAACGATTGTTAATTTCCAGTAAAGTTGAAATTTCTACATGCACATATAAATAGAGCCGAAAGTTTTCTTCTGTCAGTCCAATTATAAATAATTCGCGTCCGCAAGAAAAATATTCAACGTCTACTGCATGTATATAAGAATCTTGTTTTCCACGTCGACTTGAAAAAAAGAAACGTGTTTCTACAACGATTGCACAATAAATAAATGCCTTGGACAAGTCGAACGATAATTAACGTAATGCTTACTCGCCTATACCTAGAAGCGAAGAAAAAATCAGGTGGGCGGCGCGACTGTTAAGCTAAGTAGGTATGCCTAATCAAAGTATCAATCGAAAATCTGACAATCTGGCAGTGATGATAAGAAAGCGAGAAGAGAGTATATACGTGTGTAACAATATATAGCGAGTACACGTGTGTATTTTCAGCGAAATACTCGCTAATTTGGCTTCCCATACTTATCTAGGAAATAAACTTGAATAAATCTTTACGATAATGTAAATATCTTGTTTAAATTTAACAAATACTATTCCAAATCTTTTATAACTGCACAAACACCGTTTTTCGAAAATCAATTTTTAACATAAAAATTAATTTAGCAATGAGCCATAACATATATTTATTTATCGTTACAAATATATTGCTTAATTGATCTCAAATATTACTCGAAATTAATTAATTTTCCCCAAGCTGTGCACGTACAATCTTGTACACGATAATGGTTGTGAGCTTCGAAGCGAGCCGAGAGAGCGTTTGATATAAAAAGCCACATTATCTCGTGAACTGCTCGCCTCTATTTTTATCTCGAAAACTACCTACACCTTACCACATGTATATTCCGTATCTTTGATATGTAAAATACCGCGTGTGCCGTACGCCGAGAAACTTCCCGAATTATTATTTTTACTTTACAAAACGGTTGGATAACGAGAAATTTGTTTTACCGCATTTACACACTTACAAAGATAATATGAATTTTTTATTCTACATTGCCCTATTCATTTTCCATTGTCTGAAAAGACACTGCAACTAATGGATAATTAATTAATCTTTTTCAATTCAATAGCAAAGACCGCTTTTCACAAAAATATCTCGGTTAAATTTGAACTTTCTCTCGAAAAAGTACCGTATATCGAATAAAAGAACCGTTTCGTCGAATGGACTTCTTTCAAAAAAAAAAAAAGAAGAAGCTCGTGTATAAAAAAAAGATCCACTGTTGCGACGAGTCCAGTGTCGTCGTCGTAATCGTCGTCGCTGCCGAGGACGATTACACACGACAATATGCACGTGCCGCCGCGGTATAACGAGGAATTTCCTCATTCTGCGCGATAACAGCGTTTATTCGCCTTCGTGGCTCTCTCCCTCTTTCGCTCTCTACTCCCTATATAGCGAGACGGAGCGAGTGAGAGCGAGAGAGAGAGAGATACAGATCTAATCTCGGTTCCTCTTGCCCCGTTGAAAAAGCCCGCCGCTACATACGTGTGTCTACGTTATGAGAGCGAAAGAGTGGAAGAAAAATGTGAAGCGAATGAATAAAAAGAGAGAGAGAGAGAGAGAGAGAGAGAGTGGGAGAAAAATGCTCACGTAAATATTACGACTTCCGGTCAGAGCGATGTATAAAATGTTGGCCACAAGCGCGCTCGGACTTCGAAGCCCCCGCAGCCGATAAGATATAAACGCGGACGCGGCACGTTTTTTTATCAACGAAATCGGAGCCGCCCGCCTTTTGCTTCGAGACAATGTCGATTTAGTGCAGACACACGGTTTATTATGTGCTACCGCTGCTGTTGCTGCTGCTGCTACTGCTGCCGCGTGTGCTCCTTTTTTACGCGCGTGCGACTGCACAAAAATGAAATGATTTCTTTTTTTTGTTCACGAGAGGCGCACGCAACTGATGTGCGAGCGTGGCTGAAATGTTAATAATTCCTTGTGGCTATCTGATATCTGGTGATTCGACAAGATATACGATTTTCTATTATACTAGTAATTAAGCTGAAACAATCGGTATTGTAATGTAATTTTTTTTATTAAAAACGCGGTATTTTCCTTATAGGTCGCCTATACTTACTATTAATGGTATTTTCCCCTTGAAATCGAAGTCCCTATGTAACAAAAAGAAATGCAAATGCTACGTCAGTTCCAGCTATAAAATTTCCGGAACAAAATGAATTTTACAAAAGTGCAGATATCGAACTGTTGCCGCTGATGAGAAATTTTAATGAGAATTAATTAAAAAGCTATATTTTTTAACTACATAGTAGAAGCGGTCGAGTATGCGAGACAAAAAGAAAGGAGCAAAATATTTCGCTGATTAATTTCCGATCGAGCTGAGTCACACACAGCCGCAGCGAGACACGAAACTTTCCTGATTATTATTTATCAGTAAACCGATAAATTCACTTGGTTTGCACGAGAAAATCGGTCGCGCGCGCGCCCGCGCAGGGGCGTAGGATCCATTTTATACAGCAACTGCTTTTCGTCGATTAAGAAATTCGTTTAGCGTTTATACGTATCGTTGATTTTGTCAATTGCTATTACTGTAATTGTGGTGTATTATAGGGTAATATTATAATCTAAGTTCACAATATGGAAATAAACAAAATGCTACAAGGGGATTACAGAGCGTATGAGCATGTAATATTCCGCTTAAGCCCTAACAACAAATTCACAGTCATTTTATGAATAGTAATAAATGAATGTCCGCTTTTGTTTCTTATTGACGGATTGATATATTATATTGAAAGATTGCGCAATATCTATTTCTTATAATTACATTTATTCATTTTCTATAACTGATTCTATAAAAGATTTTCATAATTTCTGTACACCTCGTGTCTTTACCATCATATATCTATCTTATGTTGTTCCATGAAATCTGCAGTAACGAGTCAGAAAATTCTATCCTACCGAGACCCGCCAAAAGCATTGCAAAAGACCGCAGGTATACAAGACGAAAAAAAGTTTGATCCTCGGGCAAGATAAATCGCGATGCACAAAGCGAGCCGCGAGAAACACGTGCACGTTCCATCCACGATATACTCGCTCGCTCGCTCACGCAGCAGCAGCAGCAGCAGCAGCAGCAGCAGCGTATATACGCGTTTTTTGCGCCGCCAAGAGCTAGTTGCGCTTACGCACTCTGCAGAAGAGGGAAAACGCACGGGGACGAGCATCGGTTAGCGGGTCTTAGGCGCGCACGCGGCTGTGCATAGGACAGTCAATTAAGCGCGGAGCCCGTCCAAGTCGCGCGCTTCTTTTCTCGCGCTTACACACCTGCAGGCGTACGAAGAAACCTCCCCTCGGTATATCGAAGAAATTAAGGGAACGAGTTCAAGCGGAAGCCCTATACAAAAGTACGAGATCGAGCGCGAGCGCGAAGAAAAAACGATTTATATAGACGCCGTGGATGAGGTCATGCGTCACTGCAGTCGAGCCGATTAAGATAAGATATATTCGCGCGGCTTTGAGGAAGAGCTGCAACAGCGAGGTGCTGTGTGCGATATGATTATACCAGTAATTGCTGAGACTTGACTTGACCCGTTGGATCATTGTGAGTATATTGTTATTAATCGAGTTGTTATTATAATGTTTTGCATTGACACGGGAATAGCATTGTTTCTGTCTTGCTTCGCTTTCCATTTGCATAACTCGTTCTTCGCAACGAAATATGGCTATACGCTGGTCGGCTTAAAAATAATCATTGGCGAGTAAGTTTTTCGTAAAAAATTATTGTAGCATTTTAAAATAACGATTGCGCTCCTGTGTACCCAAACACAAAGAATTTTTTAAGCATTTCAATATGAATATTATACCAGTATGAGACTAGGAATTCGCGCGAGTAAACACTCCGCGATAACTTAATGATGAATTATTCCGGTTGAGTATAGAACGCGATGATCAAGGTGACGCGCTTTGACGCATCGAGCAAGAATTTAAAAAAATATTTCTGAAATACTTGCATACACTTACACGTCGTGTGTCGAAGCATCCTCGTTATACTGTATATGTATATACTCGCTATGAGGAATTAGTGTGACTCAGGCCGGGTCATGTTTTTGTGAACTTAAACAATACGGCAACCTTGTTGGTGTTTACATTCACCTATATTACATATTACATGTATATTTCGTAAAACCATATTTCACTTCATTTTAGTAATGTTTGAAATTCTTTTTAATAATACATACGAAATTCGATAATTAAGAATGATTAATCAAAGTTATGCAGAATATTTTGCGATATTATATATAATTGAATAAAATAATAAAAATTCAGTATTAGAGTTATTTATTTATTTATTTATTTATTTACATTAAATGGGCTTAGCCCCTTATTTACAAAGTAAATTATAATTCTATATTATAAAGAATAATTATATAATTCAATACTTTAATTATGATTCTCTATTGTAAAATATGAGGACCGTGAAGTAAAGAAGAAATTAAGAGATTCTAGAACACCTTTCTTGAACATTTTTCTTTCTCGGTGGAACAGTTTGTCACGAGTAAAGTTCATTATACGGTTTTTAATTGAAAAATTCTTCATGTCATTTCAGGAGTTCTAAAACGAGAACAGCGAGTCCAGCGTGTAACGAAGTTGTTATCAGCGTAAAGATATTACACAGGACGACACAAGTGAAGATTACAAGTAATATCGAGCAAGAAATAAAAATAAAAATAAAAATAAGCGTCAAAATGTCGGAAAAAGAGAAAGACATCCAGAAAGAATTGGAGCTATTGAAGAAGAAGGAGCTGGAGCGGGAGAAAGAGATGTTGAAGGAACTGCAGAGGCTCAAGGTGAAGCAGGCACACAGGGAGAAAGAAATGCAAAAAGAGCTGGAGAGACTGAAGAAAAAGGAGATGCAGATAGAGCAGGAGAAGCAAAAACTGACGGAGCAGAAGAAGTTGAAAGAAAAGCAAAAGGAAGAGGAGAAGCAGAAGCTGCGGGAGAAAGAGAAGGAGCTGGAGAGACGCAAGGAGGAAGAGAAGCACAAGGAGAAGGAGAAGCTAAAAGAGATCGAGAAGCAAAAGAAGTTGGAGAAGCAGAAGGAGAAGGAGAAGAAGCTCGAGGCTGAGAGAAAGGAGCGAGAGAAGAGAGAGCTGGAGAAACAGAAGGAGAAAGAGAAGCAGAAGGAAGCGGAGAGAGCGAAGAAGCCGAAGGACTCGTTCACAATGTCCATCACCACCACGGAGAGGAGCAAGAAAGAGAAGGAGAAGAAGAAATAAGTTGTATGCGAATTGAGAATTGAGAATTGCGAATCGCGTATCGCACATCGCACGCCGCGTAAAGTACGTGATGTGGGTTATTTACTACGGCTTAGCCTTGGCTGGGGAGCGAAGATTCGCGAATCGCTCCTGAAAATCAAAATGAGATGACGCTATAATATGTGCCACCATTTCAATTGCTCCTACCTATCGGATAACGAGGAAAATTCTGGAAGTGCACAAACGAAAATGAAGTGGCGAGAGTATTGCAATTAAGCATTAAATGTAATTGGCATTCATTGCGCGACTGAACAAAATCGACCTCACTAAAAAAGGAAAACTGTGTGCCATTAACCATTGAAAATTCAGCTTTCGACTGGGACAAGACTGGGGCATTGGAGAAAATCGAACGAATAAGTATTTTCCTCGCAAGAGAAGTGCAACGATTTAAACAAAGTGAAATTAACCAGTAATTATAGAGATTTTTTTTATTACTGCATCGTTATATTTTTGCGAACGTTTTTATTTTTGCGCTATGTACTTATTCTGGGAAACTTAATATTCCAACCGAGATATTTCCAAGACTCGAAATAACCTTCTTAACGATATAACTTATTGCTTACAATTATAATTTTTTACTTATATTTACTTAAATTTTAATTTTTATACTGACACGTGCGTTTGCAGCAGGGACATTTATCAAAAGTGCAAACAATCAAATTAACCCCCTTTTTCTACACATTTACATTAACAATAGTGCCTACACATATACAACTAATCACCGTCAATACATCGGTGCATGTACAACTTATGTAAACATATATACAACAGGCAAATAAATTATTTAAAACAAAAGAAAGGTCAGCGGCTATACGACACAGCTCGACACTTTATTGGATCCTCATCTGCATCGCAGAACTTGTCTCTAACGGCAAATACACGCACACACATATATGTACATATGCACGCGCGAGTGTGAAAGTATGCCGTACACGACGGCATCGAAGCGAATGAATTCAAGGCACGCAGTAGCGGCAGCAGCATCGGCCAATAATTATCATACCCAAGGGCCTTCTTCGCCTCTTCCTTTGTTTGATAAACAGCCGGAGCACGCGCCTATACGTAAATGAGGGACAAATAATTCAATGGGATTTCCATTTTGCTCCGCTGCCGCTGCTGCTGCTGGCGTTTCTGCTGGCGTTGCTGGGATATATTCGATGGGTTAATAATAGACCCCCCGGCTCGATGGATTTTCGTGGAAAATTCACGTTCCTCTGTACGATGCAGGCAAGCCGTTTGTTGCTTTACGTAAGCTCTCGCGTTGTACGGCCGCAGTTACCGAATGTCCCGTTGATTCGGTGTGTATCGCGACGCGGGGATCGACTATTATATACTCTTGTCGATCGGCCAATAGGTATAGCTCGCTTCTACACGATGCTATGAAGTGAAGAAATTAAATTTCGTCTGGGCGTAAGATTATCGACGTTGTTCGAATTTTCAAGGTTGAGTTGGATTGCGCTTCGTTTATTGTGTATACGAGAGTTTTTTCGAAACGTGAGATATTTGTGGCAATCGATTCAAATTGTATTTATAGATTTCTATAATTGAAAATTTCTATTCGATACTGTTTAAAATTAGATATATTATATATTTACGATTTTAGAATAGGACTTTAAAAGAGGAAAATATTCAATTCTTTATTGATCGTTATAACGATATAGATACAATATTTATTTCATTCTTTTAAAAAGTAGAACCGACGTTCACTATTCTAAAGGATATTAGACTGAATCACTAAAATTTCACACGTCAACGTCCATGACTTTCATTCTTTAGCATCTATAGAGTGTTAAATCATCGCATAATAAGAAACGTAATGAATTGTAATCAACAAATTGAAGATCTTAATACTCAGGGTGTAGAGGCATGTAGTAAATGTCGGCACCGCTCGTCGCCACAAGACACAATTGGGTATACATTCGCCTATAGTATATATCCGCGTCTTCGAAACATTAGCGATACATTGCGTCATGAGCCGCTGCTTGTACACCATCATCGGAGAGCTTGCACGGTAACAATCTCCACATATAAAGATTATTTGAATAAGAGAGTAAACACACGGACTACGGAGAAAAGAGCCAACTCTATATATCGGCGTACATATCGACCTATTCCCAATATATATAAATCGCACCTATCGGCAAGCCGCAAGACAAGATACTTTCTACTAAACGTCTCACTTCTACTCCATTGGCAAAATCAGCAAGTATAATGAAATCGAGGGCAATTTATCAGTCGGAATCGCCCGCGTATATATGTATATTGTACGGCACAGAAATAAGACAATCAAATAAATTCGCGTATAGCCCGCGCGATTTATGCAGACGACGGCTCGCACGGGTAAATCTTTGCCTCGCGCACACATGCGATAGACGTTAATTTCCCACCTCCTCTCGTTGCAACGCATTTAATAATATAGGGGAAAAAACGAAGAAGGAGAAAGAGAAGGAGATTAGAGACGCGCATGATGAATGAGGCTCGGGACTGGTAATAAGCGGCGATTCGCAAAAGTCACCGGCGATCAAGGATGCAAGTGTATTCTCTCTCTCTCTCTCTCTCCCTCTCTGTACACGCATATATAGGACTGTATCTCGCTAGTGCTTACATAACGACATAATACTCTACTCGAAAACTGGCGCGGCTGCAGCTTCAGCCTTCCTAACCGGCTGCGCGTCTCTCTCTCTCTCTCTCTCTCTCTTGTTCCCTGGCGGTGCAGCAGCTCTTATACGCCGCCGTAAGGCCTGCCAAGGATGATACACGAATCACGCAACGACGCGCGAGTCCCCTTCCTACCCCCCCCCCC
>UELV01181987.1:38856-120149 GCA_900490015.1 Megastigmus stigmatizans
CCCCCCCCCCCCACATTTCCCCCTTCCCCGCTTTACACCGTACTTTATACATTGCTGTACCGATATGAAAGACGCGTTAGATCTGTGCGAGCGAGATAGAGAGCAGATGCACTGGTATCACCTGTGCAGTACGCAAACTTTGTGTATAATGTACGTGTATATGTAGTGGTTCGATCGTAATACTCTTGTTCGGTTTCTGCTGCAGCAAATGCTATTATAAGAGAGGGGAGGGAACGATATGCTGCTGTTCACGGAAGGATTGAATCGTATGATTTACGAAGAATTTCCTATAGAGCTCGAGGAACGAATTTTTATGGTGTACCGATAGGTAAAGAATATTTGAGAAAACGATGTTCTGCGATTAGTTTTTGTTGTATAAGATATGTTGGGTTATAAGTATATTTGATTCGAGTCATGGATTATGGTCGAAAATATCGTGCTTTCGTATCAGACGCGTGGAACATCACGAAATTCGTGAATGCTGTAAGCGATTTGTAAAATTAATTTATCTCTTATTTCCTCAATATCGTTTTGCATTGATAGATTAGAAATGATTTGCCTATGAATTCCTAGATGAATTCGATAAACACTGCATGATATAATAGCAAGAAACAGGTAATTTGAATTTTTTCTCTACTTTTACTATTAAAAAGCTATTTTACACTTAAAAAGTTCTTTATTCTATTATTCTGTAAATTGTTGTGATGATCCTTGCGCAATTTTAAATTATTCATTAAGATATCCCTTTATGGTTTCTCCATATAATAAAACCCTATAAAATGAGTTTTCACCAATTCCCAACATCCTTATTATAATCCTAAAGACTATAGCTCCTACACAACACTCGCATTAGCACTTATGAAAGTGCAGACACGTCAGGAACGCAAAAGGCCACCACAAATTAAAATAAAGAAAGAGAGAAGATGCGCGGTACGCTGTAAAAAATTCGCCTCCTTTATCGCATACTAATTTCTCTAATGCCGCTTCATTAGAGGGCCGAGCGTCAAACTATTATTCATTTTAATTGAAATTCATTTGGGAGTATAATTTTTCAAGAGCGCGCGCCAACCAACCAGCCACCGAATCGCTCGCACGCAATTATGTGCTGCGGTATACAGAGTTTTTAGCAGTCGGTGCTGTTGCCGCTGCTGCTGTTTCGCGCGCAAGCGACTTCCTCGAGCAAACGCTGATTCAGCGCGCAATAATAGAACGCAAGAAAAGAAGAGAGAGAGAGAGAGAGAATGAATGCAGAAAACAGGTATATGGGCCCCGCAAACGCGCAAACTCTTAAATTCAACATGCGAGCGTATTATATGTGCTCGTGTGCATGCGGCGAATGCCTTCCCCGCCGCGTCGCACCGCGTGGAAATGTAATTTCGATTATGCCAACTGCAAACATTCTTCTCGTAATTGTGCAGCTTCGGAATTGAGAACATGTCTTTTACGTATGCGTAACATTCGTTTGCTATTGAATTATCGGTTGAATATTGAAATTGCGTGAGGGTATATAATATTTTTTTTGCATACTTTTCATTCATAAAATTTCGCTCGATAATCGAATAAATGCATTATACTCACAAATAATAATGAAAAAAGGTCTTTTGTACATCATAATATTATTTGGATTGTTTTACTTCATTTCATCTTTTGAAAATAAATAGTTATACAGATTATCAATTCATGCACCATTCTATATATATGTTGAACCAATCCATCATGTAAATCCCAGTAAATGCATTACTATACAGATATTGATCGGGCAATCGTCAATGCCAGTGACACGCGCAAATTTTGCCAGCCCGAAAATTATTAATATTATCGCGCATTCGTTCGTTGCCCCCCATACTCGAACAAAAAGACTAATATACGCATACACATCCTAAGTGTTTGCACGCGGTGCTTGAGATCAAAATCGCCAACCAATGTCCCAAATACCAACCACTGCACGCACACGTGCACGCGTACCTGGTATATACATAAGCATTAAAGTAAGGAGGCAAATTGAGCTGCTCGGCTTGGAGCTGCAAACTACTCTCTCTCTCTCCTCGGGACGTGATTGTGCCCATCGCACATAATCTATGCGAAGCATCGAGTGCGACAAGCGCGTGCGAGAGAGAGAAGAGAGAGAGAGCAAAAAAAGCAACTCGAATATCCAGGGGAGTAGGTTTCCCTCATTCCGCTCTCTCTCGCTCTTCCTCTTCCTCCACCTCCCTCGATTCTGAACACACACACACACACAGACGCATACACGAGAGAGGAGAGCAAATGGGCATCGGGACGAGCAGCCAGCAGCAGCAGCCCTAACTTTCACCCTCGTTCGGCCCAGATATTCAAGATGGCGTCTCGCCGGAGGATAGAGTGAGAGAGATGGGTAGACAGCTCTCTCTCTCTCTCTCTCTCGCTAAAACGGTCGCGGGGGTGCGTATAGGCCACGCCCTGCTATCCTCCCTCTCTCTCACTCGCTCTCTCTCTCTCTCCCTCGCGAGCGCGCACGGTCTGCACCCGCATCATATACGTATGTCTGCGGGGTGCAATTTCTCCTCTATCTCTGCTTCTTTCTCGTGTGTTGTGCAAAGGGGGGGGGGGAGAAGTATCAAGGTGGATTCGGATAATTTCTGGTATAAACACTGATTAGTTTACTATCTGTTAATCCTTAATTGTATACCTTCGAGTTGGTTGAAGAGTCCTCGAAAATTGCCCCCAAAACAAATCGTATCGTAAGGCTGTCGTTTACAGCGGACTAAAAGACAAAAAAATAAACCTTAAATTGACGATCGAAGATAAAAATACTAAGAAATATACATAGGTTTGAAACCATTAGAACTAATTTAACTTATTCGTGTAAAGCTTGTTTTAACAAAGATACAGGCTCTGCGAGTTGGGCCTTCCCTTTTCGAGTTGACAAAGAAGTATATTATGAAGATTACGACCCAAACGGCATATACTACTATTTTCAAATGTGTGCATCCAGCTTGAAGAAAGTCGTGTGACGGTTACCGCTCGTAAAATAAAAAAAAAAAGAAAAAAAAGAACGTTACGCAAAGCGTCACTTCAATATCCCAGGGAGAAAGAAACGTACACCGCATATCCAACGAAATATCCCAACTTCAATATCCGTAGAAAGTCTACAGGCCGAAACAAAAAAAGAAAGAAAGTACGTAGACGGCAACCGAAGATGAAGCTGCGGCGCTGGGGCTCTCCTCGCGACTTTTATAGCTTAAACAATTGTCTATAGTCCCCTCTTGTAATACACCGATCCGTAACTTTGAAGATAAACGAAAAGGAAAAGGGGGATGATGCGGCTAGCTTGTATGGAGGGGTATATACATTTGAAGTTCGGGGATATATATGCAGTATAGGTATATATAATACGAGTGGGAGCGAGACGAAGCGCACAGGGGGCTGCCGAAAACGCGCATATATGCGCGCGCGCGCGTGTGTGTGTGTGTGTGTGTGTGTCTGTGTGTGTGTGAGTGAGTGTGTGAGTCACGCACACGCATAGCTATATAGTAACGCTAATGTTAGAACGCCACTGCAGCGCGCGTCAAGGGCGCATCAAGGACGACGGCGACGGCAGCGCGCGAGACGCGACGGTTCTCAAAGAAAAAAGGAGAGAGACAGAGATAGAGAGAGAGTCGTCCATCTCTCTCTCTCTCTCTCTCCACGTCGTTTGTTTTCCTCTTCTTCTTTTTCTTCTTCTCTCGCTCTCTCGCGTGGACGAGTCTTTTGCTTCCTCCTCTATACTCTTTCCCTGCAGTCTGCAGCAGCAGCAGCAGCAGCAGCTATATTATGCTTGGTGATGCGACGGCTTGAAGGGCGGCATTCTGTATGTGTGTGTGTGTGTGTGTGTGTGCGTATAGACGCCGAGACGCGCTCGCGGAGAGAGAGAGAGAGAGAGCGATTTTTCAAAGACACGATTAGGTTATATGCGCGATGTCGCTGTGCTCTCGAGGCTGCAGCGGATCAAGAAATCGACCGTGATTTGTGCTTCGTTCGAGAGTTAGTGCTATTTTCTATGTATGCGTGCATGGTGCATATTATTGTTTCATATAGGGGATAATGAACACATAAAATATTCACAATATATATTTTATAAAGCTTATAAAGTACCATAAGGCACAGCTTAAAGTTTTTTCCCCTAACAATTTTCACGTTAAGCGCGCAATAGGTCTTGCAATAAGTATACGGCGAACAGGAGAAAAAAAAACGGTGGCTCTTGGGAATTCCTACGTGCGATTCGGAAAACTCTCGAGATTTCGTCGTCCATATGCGCGGCTATGAGAAATTCATGAAATTCTTTACTAGAAAGTAAATTTTTCTACGAAACGTACATAGCAAAATTATTTGAGATTTTTTGAAAAGGAAAATTCTCGTATAAACCAACGAACTCGCGCGTCGCAAACGAAAACTATCCACTTTCGCTCCTGTGATGCTAGATTTTCCTATGGAAAAAAAAATTATTCTACGATTTTGTTTTTATATTAAAACTTAAACGACTATCGCTTATATAGTATCAAATAAAAGCCAATATCTTTTGAAGTAAACAAATATTAACTTGTATAGTCAGCCTTGCCCTCAAATAGATACATACCATATTTATAATTGGGGAATTATTTATAAAACGGTTATTATTTGTCCGAGATATTTATATTTATATATATATATTTATCACGTAAACAGTCCAAAATTGGCCAGATGACTTGAAACTGGTGCGAATATATTTTCCGGTATACACGGTAGTGTACACTTGAAATTTGGGTCGCGCGCGCGCATCGCCGATCTAATTCGACTGATCTAAATATGTACACAGGAAATATTCACTCGCGCGAGTCATGCAGCCCGGTTGCAATATACTCGGGCGAAATTCTCGACCATCGAGTATAGTCCCTAGTATCGCGTTATATCGGCGCGCCAATATCCTGCGACCAAACAGAAAACGCCTCAAATATATATATATATATACGGTAATTCCAAACAAAGCTATAGGTTCGTATACGCTAAAAACTCTCAATAAATAAAGGATCGAGCTGGAGCAGCGCGCGATGCTGCCGCACATTTGTATCTCTCGCGCTCGCTGTTAGTAGGTATAGGTAGGCGCGGGTTGCTCGGCCACATAACGGTATTCCATGCATTTCTGCAGCGTCAGACTTATACGTACGTTGCTGCCCGCTTCTCTCTCTCTCTCTCTCTCCCTCTCGCGCGGCTCTCTGCTCGGCTCCTCTGCCTGCCACACTCGTCCCTTTTTAGTCCGGCGGATACTATAACCTACTCTTCCCGGAAATAGGATCCTATACAGAGAGAGAGAGAGAGAGAGAGAGAGATGCTGCTCCGCGCGCATACTTAGATGTTAGAGGCCTTATACCTAAAGTGCCACTCTCTCTCCTCTCCGACTGAGAGCGCGTGCAGCTTATATATACACGACCCGCAACGTTTTTAAGGACCGATCGATTTCCTTTTTTTCCCTCTCTCTCTCTCTCTCTTTCTCTTCGAACATGTAATTTAGCCTCTCTCTTTCTCTCTATCCCCTTTTGCGAATTCTCTATACGTCTAATGCATTCGCACCCGACTCTATCTCTTTCTTTCTTTTTGTTTTGCGCGCCGCGCATAATTAAATGTTCCTTGCGGATTTTTATGGATTTTTTTTAGGGACGACACAGCGCGTATGGGTTAATGTGGGGGTTTAGGCTGGCTTCTTCTTCTCCAGCGCTCCGTGATGGTTGTCCGATCGCTTGATTTACGACCACGGGACCTCGTGTGTGTGTGTGTGTGTATACCTATATATATATGTATATGTATTCGCGCTCTCGGAGACGACTTTTGCCTTATACTTTTGCATTATACATATAATAATCGGAGCTGTGTGTAGAGGGTTGAATATTTATTTGAGCGAGGGCATTTGCGATGCGTGTACGATGGTGAGGTTTTCTAATAAATTGCTCATGGGCGAACGTTCGCGCTGCTGTTGCTGCTGCAGTCGGTCGAGTATTCTGTAATTATGCTGTAATAAAAGTGGGCTGGTATATAGCCAGGGTCAGTCGAAAAATCCTATTTTTAGGAACCGTTGCAGAACGTTTTCTTTCTTTTTTTTTCGTTTCGTATACGCTTTCGCGAGCTAGATTGGGCGATATTTTTCGTAAAATAACGTATATGTACCGAACCCTCGGGAGAGCAAAGTATTTTTTAATTGCACCTATGTGTCCCTTTTTTCAGCTAGAAACGAAAATATGCTGACACATATCTCGGTTATTACGTAGTTTTACTGAATTTTTCAAAAGTGAACCAACCAACGTTATGGCTTTAGTTCTATTTTTAATGTTACATCCATTACAAAGTGAGCGACAATAGATATCTACATTTAAAAAATTTTACACGTATTGCTTGAACGCAGTTCTGGAAATTAGCGAAAATCGCGATGCTATGCACAGACGATCGCATGTCTCCGCAGTCATATTTCAAACTTATATTAGATTATATCATAGCATAAGCGCGCGATTGAACAGTTGGTTGGGAGCTGCATATACATCCACACCCGGCCCATATATAGCAAGTAGCTCCCAAAAAAGACGAGTCTAACTCGTAGCGCGTGTTCGGCATGTCCGGGGAGCTACAGAGAAAGAAAGACTCTATATGTTATAGGAAAGGCAGAGACAGGGAGAGAGCGAGAGAGAGAGAGAGAGAGAGAGAGAGAGACACATACACACACGCAAACATACACAGAGATCCCTCTTCTTTTGGCAAGCGCCTGGGGAACCGCATAGTCTCCTCTCCTTGGCTCGCTCGCTTTTTTGCCTTTCAAGAAAAGAGAGAAAGAGAGAGGGAGAGAAGAAGACGAGGACACACCAGGCGCTACGAGAACGAAAGAAAAAGCTAGACAGTTTTGGCGTTTCCGGCCTGCGCACTGCGTCTACATACTAACATATATACCTATATATATCGGTATGTATATGTATATATGTATGTATGTATGTATGTATGTATGGCATCACACATGTGGCTCCTTGGAGGCGGTGTGCGTGTGCAGCTGTGTGCGAGTATATATTGTACCGGTTTGCCTTGATCCCTTGGACTCTCTTCTGTGTGCGTGTGCGCGCCTTATAGATATATAGATGTATAGGAGATTCTCTTTCTCTCTATATGCTCGAGATGATCGTTACGTAAGCTGAGGCTTAGCCGATGTTGCTGCTGCTGCTCCTGTAACTTGCAATGTTTCCTATACGTTTTATACCGGTTGAATGTTGATTGCGACTAATTCAACACTGTGTATACAACGAGGTTCGCGCTTTTTTTTCAACTTATGTATATATAATTGATGATGGAGTTAAGGCGTGAAATCGTGACGACTGCCGAGATGCACTGCTACGGGAATCTTCTTACTTGATATGGAAATATTGTATTAAAGGTCGAATTTATTGTGCTCTATCATACTTGATAATACGTATAGAAGTAGAAACAGTTAAATGTAACAAGATACTAAGTTTCAATTAAATTAAATCAGCTTACAAAAAAATTTTTTTATACACTTTCCTTCGAGCGAGAGGCTCAATTTGGTTTAAATAAAATGCTTATTTTTCAGCCCTCTCTAAATAATAACCACATACATTTCAGAGATATTAAGAATAGATGCTTCAATTAGTAGGGTAATTCACGAAATGAACTTTGAATAATTATACGGTGATGCTCATCAATAATTTCCTGTATTTCAAGCTGTATGAAAATTGAGGCCAGACAAAAATCAGTGTTTACAATTATCGTAAGATATAATTAAACTTTTCCTAAAATTCAGCATAATTCTACATCTACTGTATACCGTATATAGGTGACATCGCAACGAATCAATACGTATGCACTCAATATTAAAACAAAGTAACAGGCAAATTTAATTTTCATCGATAAAGGAATCAATTTATTTGTGTTATTTTAGCGTAGCTTTCAATTCGAATATCCCAAGACTTGTACATTTCGAGATACGTCAACTCTCTACCTCTCTCTCTCTCTCTCTCTCTTTCTCTCTCTCTCTCTGTGTGTGTGTGTGTGTCTTGCTCGAGAGCCACTGCTTTTATTGCGGGCATCGCAGACACAATCTGCATCGGTTCCAAATGGAACAATAAAGAAAAAGAACGCATATATACATATACGTATAGCGACCGATTGCGAGGTACAAAAGGGAGACGAGACGCCGCACCGAGGAGCGAGATTGAAAAGCAGATCTCGACGAAATTCTACATGAATATGATATATGAAACATTTTAGTAATACATATGCTCCATGCTTGCAAATTGAATCATTTTATTAGGTATCGATCGTTGGACCTATATTTCAAGGAGTATACTTGGATCGTAATTACATTAGATGATTATATCGAGCAAAAAGAGAGTCTATTATAAACGTGGCAGATTTGGATTATTTTAATTCAATTAGTATTTATTTCAAGCCTAACTATATACATAATAGGTTATCTTACAGTTTAATTAAGTATTTATAAGTTACATATTAAATGAATTTCAGTCCAACGTATTTTATTAAGACAAATGTTTTTTTTTTTGCATTGAAATAAAAAGATAAATCAGGCCGATCGAAGGAAAGTTCAGTACTTTCCCATAGTAACATTATCCAAACGGGGCTAACCTTCGACCGATTCACCAACCGACCTGCGAGCGTGAAATCCTTTCTTTCAACCTTTCCTATTATACCCTTCTTCTCTCCCTCTCTCTCTCTCTCTCTCTGTCTCTCTGTCTCTTTCTCTCATTCTCTCTTTCTCTCCTTCGCATATATGGGTATGTCCCGTCCATCGTGAAAACGAGATGACGGGTTCGTGACGTCACACTTACACACATTCAAATCAGCGTTTTATAACACACATACGTTCACCGCGAGTCCTCTCTCATTTATAATACATACATATACCTGTACAAGTGTGAGCATGTATAATAACGATCCGGCAACATTGGGTGTGCTGCAGAAGCAGCAGAAGCAGCAGAGGCCAGAGCAGCTCGTGACTTAGCAACTAATACCACAGCAGATATGATATTCCCGCGCTATACCTATGTGTTCCTGGAAATTGTCGATTTGCGAGCTTTCGGTTGATTAACCTATTTAGTGGACTCACGGACTCATTGAATGTTTGTAAATTTGGTAGGTGCTTCGTTTAATTAATCTATAAGAGAGATTTTTCGCTTCATTACTTTCTTCTTTCTATCTTTTTTACAGTTACATTTTTCTTTTTACGTTTGAACGCGTGTTTATGAATGACTTGTTAATCTATTAAAGTAATGAATAAGAACCTTATTAATCAATATTAATTATTGATTGCTATATTAATTTTCACGAATTTTAACACAGATGTAACTTATATTTTCCACGGTCTATTTGTCAATACCGTCAGATTCGAAATATTCATCCGTGTAGAATATATTTAAGTGTTCATTGGCAATGAGTATTTAAAATAAAATATAAAAACGACCACTTAATCAGAATCTGTTAAAGATTATACTTATTGATATTTCCTTCGAATTTTACTGAATTCACAAAATCAAAACTATGCACTTTTCAGATGTATATTGTAATATTTGAAAGAACGAAAGCGCCTATAAGCGAGGGAAAAAAGGACTTATATATTCAGATGGTCAATTTAGTTTAGTCCTTCAATAACGTATATCGAGCTTATAGTAAGGATCGAATGAAAAAACCGGACTACCGAAATGAGTGGCGCGCGCACTTATACCTACATCGAACTCCCGTATAGCCCGAGGTATAGCCTTTTGCCGAGTTTCAACAAATCTCCGTAAATATATATAATAGATATACATGGAGCATCTCACAAAAATAAATCCATTTTTTTTTCATTGTTTTGCAATATGCAATATACTGTAGTAAAATGCCTCGTCTAAGAAATCCTTGTATTCTTGGTGTTTTGTGAATAGAAAAATTACCAGCAATAATATTTACTATTCTACTCGGTCATTCTTAAAAAATTAGTTACGAGAATATTCATGCATAGGCAGTTGATTCGCCAAGCATTTTCATATTACCAGTAGCTCAACTTCAAACTTCTTTCTCGGATCCCCAATTGGAAAACGCGCAATGGAATACCGCGTATACGTACACCGCAGCTCGCCAAGAAATATATACACACTCGAAGCGAAGCCAGTAAGCCACGAACACACACACGGCATAGGCACACACACACACGTGGCTGCTGAGCGACGACGTCTATACGTATAGGAAGAAGCCGCGGATGAGTCAGAAAAGATTTTGGGATCGCGGTCGCCATAGCAACAACTCTAGCGCGCGCGGCTACACCGAGTTATACCTATACCGTACTTCCCGAACCGCCGCGCTCCGATGCAACGCTATATATATATACATACAGATGTTGCGCAGTACAGACACACAGACGCGCGCGCGTGTGCATTCTACAGTGTCTACACCCTCTGCGAATGTATGCGTATACATACGTTTTTCTCGAGAGCGCTCGGCGCGCGCGTTGAGCTCGTGCCACGACCGATTGATCGTTTCTATATGCCTAATCCTCTCCTTTACACGCGCGCGCCTCGTTTCCGTTCCGCGCTCTGCTCTTCTCTTTTTCGTTTACCGCGATTTTCTCGTCATCCAGGCGCGTCGTTTTTCTCCGAAAGGCAATTTGCTTTCTCGATCGATTTCCCATAGTTTGCGGGAGCTAAAAGACTTTGGATAATCAATTTTTTGTCGTACCGAGTTTGGATTAAAGAACACGTTTTTCATTATTATGAAACAATACGTGTCGTTCTAAAGTGTGTAAAAACAAAACATTTAGACCAACAACATTTGTCCTTTTTGTTAGAGATTAACCAGAATTGTATAAAATAAAAGTGAAGCTCTTTATGCTCGTCTGTTACTACTGAACCGCCGAGCAGTATATAATTTAAAATGACATTTAGCCCATACTGAAAAAGAAAAGTTCAATAACCCGCGTCTGTTCTTCTGAGGTTTCTCATTCTGATTAGACAAATGATTAAAAATCTCGTACAATATATCATTTTTGAACAACCATTTACCCAACAATTTCTCCATTTAATTCAGCGAGGTTCCAAAGCTATCGTCCAACTCGCGGTCATCACGACCTCTATACCATTATAATTCATCCGACACGACAAATGTTTCATCATCACCCATATACACACCATACCTACAAGATCCATGCTCCGAAATCGAACCAATTTTCACACCGACGTGTCCACGGCCAGAGAAAACTCTATATCCAACAATAACTCATAAACACACGGACGCAAAGGCAAGTACACGCTATATACGTGCCCTCCCTTTCAAAAATACACTTTACTTGCTTTACTTGCGCGTCCCACCGCGAAAATCCCAGCCTCGTTATTTTCGGTCCGTACACAGCAGCAGCAACACGGTCTGCATCTTTATTTACACGCCCGCGAGAGAGACTCTTTTATTGCCCTCTGCAGCGCTGTTTTACTCTGTGCGTGCAGCTGCAGTGCCTCCGCCGCCGCTGCTGCTGTTCCTGCAACGGTGCAGCTCTGCGCGCGCTGTACGCTCGTATTAAGCGCGAGAGGGTGAATTCAATTGATGAAGCAACGCACGCTCGCCCTAATTTCTGTCTTACCATGCTCTCTCTCTCTCTCTCTCTCACACACACACACACACGCACACTCGTCTCTCTGTGAGCGGCGGAACTTTTTAACTTGCTCCTATATAGTTCCTTCGGTAATGCTGGAACGAGAAAAATTGCTGCTGCTGTGCGTTTGTGGCACCTTGGGTGGGTCAGAGTTTGTGTTTAGGTGTTCTTTTGAGTTATTATAATTAATATGATAAATGAGTTGTATTATATACCTATACTTCGCTCGGATTAAATTCAACTTCAAACTTTCATCCCTTATCGAGGATAATCGCGGATCCATGGCATGATAACGATTCGATGCAGAAACCGGTATATACAACAGCATCAACTCGCTCCGTTTCATCCAATCTCTCCAGTTTTTCCGCTCCACTATTATTACTTGCAATCCGGTCTATTTCGGTCTCCTTCTCCTGTACATTCTGTGATGTAGCGCCGCGAGCTTTTCGGACGCTATATACCTATTTTACGCGGGGCCACGACGATAACAGAAACGGGAACCCGGTCAGTGGTTTCGCGAGTGCCACAATTCGTCGAGGCTTGTCCTCCATTTCTCTCTCTCTCTCTCTCTCTCTCTCTTTCTCGAGTGTCGAGGTTCGCGCGCGACATCCAAATTATTGGGGGTGGGATGAGAATTTCGGCTTCAAATTTAGATGGCATGTCGCTTATGTAAGGATGCATTTACTTCGCCTGCACCTTTTTTGGGTATAAGAGTGCGAGAAATTGTTTGTTGCTCGATCATAAATTTCGAATATCTGTATTAAGTATAAACTATAAAAAAAATGCTCTCGTTGACGATAAAATGTACAGAAATTTCGTCCAACGAATAGTACGTGACGAGATATTATATATTCATAAAATATTAAACTTTATAGTCAGCTGATGGTAAATAATCGACATAATGTTACTTAAACTATCTAGTCGACAAGCTACCTAGCACAATAAAAGCCGAGAATTTCATGCACCCCTATATATGCGTCCCAACCAGAAATATCCAAAAATTCAGGTCGACTCCAGCACCTGCAACGAACGAAAACACACACACACACACACACACACACACACACAACACAGCACGTGAATTCAGATGGCACACGTACACACACTTGCACACACATACATATACAGCTCAGCGGCGCTCTACACGAACTGTCCTAGTTTCACTGGCTCCGAGGGCGGAGGGCGGATCCACACTCTACACAAACTTTCCTCTCGCCTCTACCCCCTCTCTCGCTCTCTCTCTCTCTCTCTCCCTCTCTGTTCTTTACCTCTCTATTTGATCCATCTTCCGCAGTAGAGGCACAGAGCGCTCTACACTCGCGCGCACACACACACACACACGCACACGCACGCATATATATGAGTAAGATCGCGTCCGCACGGAGCTGCATGGTGCAGCAGTCGCGCCTGTTTCGCTTCATCATTGTTGATCTAGCTCATCGTCCAATCAAACGGCCACTCCGACGTTTTTCATTTTCTAATTTCGCGCCGCCGCTGCTGCACGCACATGCGATTTATAAAACGCGCGCTCACTGGCCAGTGTATGATGTATATATACTATGCTATACGTATAAGCGAGGAGAGCGAGTGGATGGCCGGTTTCTGGGTCAGCTCCGCGCTCGATCCACTCGGTGCTGAGAGCTCGATTGCCGCCGCCGCCGCCGCAGCCGCCGTCGCTCGGGGAATCAATATTTGCGTGATGCGGCCGATACTTGCGGCCTCCTGCCGACAGCGCCAGCTCCTCTGCGCCTAAATCCAACTTTGAAGTAATATATAAATATATAGGCGTCCGAGCCTGTGGCTTTCAATCGCCAAGGTTCGATCTGTCCTTCTCTCGGCTCTCTCTCTCTCTCTCTCTCTCTCTCTCTCTCTATCTGTGCCGTCGACTTATTATGGATGAGACTCGTTGTGTGTGCGTGTCTCCGGTCAACCAGTAAGCTTTAGAAGGTTTTACGCAACAAGACCAGATGAGATACAATTTTAAGGTTTGCAATCCAAGTATAAAGCTTGTGTCCTGCAGACACGAGTTTTATAAAAGAAAAAAATTACTTCCAAAACATTAATTTGATAATTTGTCAATAATATTCCATCTATCTCGCTCGTTTCAAGGAAAAAAAAGCTCATCTCATTAGGTGCCTTTATATATACATATATAGGTATAGAGTAAGCGCGATATCGCGTGTGAAAAGGCCACCGTTACCTTGTAAACTCGCCGCGATCTCGCACGCACGCACGCACACACACCCTTTTCACGCCGACCAAGCGATTCTCGCGCTCTTTCGCAAAGTCTTTTGATTTCTTTTTTCCGCTACTCGGCAACCGCCATTTTTGTGAAAAAACTGTGCACAAGAAGAAGTAATCGCGACGATCTTCCTAACCATAGTTCTTTATTTCTACGTGATTAATATAGTAAGTATAGATCGAGTGAAAAGTGTAGTAACTGTTACCGAAGGTTGCGGTAGTCTTATTCTGCAGCAACTAGTTTTACAGCTAGTTACAGCCCCTCTGGCTAAAATATATATAGGTAATATTGTTGGAAATTATAGTCAGCATTACTATATTTATCACATGAATACTACATCCATATTTCTTTCAAAGAAAGCTCCAAAGATACTGATTTATAGTTGAAAAGATAAGAACAAAAATATGTCGAGCGATGAACGTGCAATAAAACCTTTAACGATATCGCAATTCAAATTGATATCTGCAAAGTATCGCAACTTAAGCAATCCAATCGTTAAAAACTGTCTTATACCCGCAGCCCCGATTCGAATCTCATTTACTCCAATGCAGGCAGTAATTAATATTTGGCACGACGAGCATTTCCTCGTGCATCAGGTGCAACTACATCAACTATGGATCCCATATATCGCGCGATCCACACACGCGAGTCAAATCATTGAAAAAGTAAAAATGTTCTTCTCCCGCGAGGCACACCGAATGTGTATGCAGCGCACACGTTCGATCAGCCGCCAAACAATTAACACCCGAGCGATTCGTAAACTTCGGAGATTCAGATCATTAGCTGCCTTATATACGCGTATCGTCACGGAGAACGGGCAGGTGCGGCCTGTAAGTGAAAAACAGTGGTGCAGCCTCTGATTTAACCGTTCTCGGAATTTGTTTTAAATACACGGTGCACGCGGTGAGTATCAAAAGTATTCCGTAACCGTGGAATTTTCATAATTATAAAATAATCCAAATCCAACATTTTTATTACACGAGGATACAATAGAATAGGATCTACTGGAATATGTCAAGATGGGCGCATAGCTGGCTAAACGTCAAAGACAATGCACGGCGCTTCGCAACCCGGCAAGCACGCCGTGGCAAAACAAAAGGAGAATACAATCTCACGGCAGCAACATCCTCCGATCTTCTTCGCGATGGAGATACATATATATACAGGCAGCTCGGTTGCATCTAGCGCAGTGCAATCAGCGAGCGAGCGCACGCGCGAGATATTTTTACCTCGGTATAGCGGCAAATCGAGCTTCGGCAGCACACCTTTCACTCGACGCAACGTCTTTTCTCCGCTGCACGCACCGCACATATTGCACATGGCACCACACTCGGAGGCAAACAAAAAAAAAGAAAGAAGAAATCACTCTTATCTGGGATATTTCATCCGCTCTGAAGGTTAAGTCCATCTTACGAAATTATCCCAGATCGAAGAAAGCAGGGGTTTCGTAAATCGGTTGATCTTCATCTATTTGGATATCCGTGTAGAAACAAAAGAGAGAGAAAGAGAGAGGGACTCGAGTGAACCGCGCCGATAGAATCACAGAAGTGAGTTTTACATCGTTCTATGTGTGCGCGCGACATGAGAGAGAGAGAGAGAGAGAGAGAGAGATAGGCAAGCTCTCCAACGATGTGCGAAATGCCTGCGCAAGGCTACCCTCATTATGACCGCCGCGGCGTTGATGCCGTCCTATTAAGGAGATTACATATCTGGAAAATTACCCTTCGGCAGTAGAGCGCAGGAAAATAGGTTGGCAAGCGCAGTTTTAGCCTGTTTACGACTAGGCAATAGAAGGGAATTTCGGGTCACGTATATACAACTATGTTTGATATCCCGGCCACATGGTGGACGATGCGCTGTTACACGGAGGAGATAATGCTTCTACATCGGAGTGTAATTCTCGCATATCTCCTACCAATCTCCAGATGTTGACTTTCCGAATCTGTCTCTAAACTCATAAACTCATAAAAATAATACATTTTCAACTGAACCCGCTTCCTTTTTATCGCCAAGAAAAATTATTATCTATAGACGTGCATACCGCAAACCCATCCAAATCCAGTATACTGGGTAACCTGGAATTTCTCTCTCTCTCTCTCTCTGCTAGAACAATGGAGACAGAGAGACTCTGGCGCGCGTCTTATTGATCGCGATTTATCCAAGGCCTATATAGCAGCGGAGTGCATGCGGTGTGCAGAGTAGAGAGAGAGAGAGAGAGAGAGAGGAGGTCCGCAGCGCGCTGCACACAACTGCAGCATTAGAGCCCTCCCACGGGCTCTCGGGAGCTGCTGCTGCTGCTGCCACCGCCGCCGCCACCACGAGCGTATAGAGCAAAGCGCGCCGCGGCCTGTGCGACCCACTTCCAGCCGCGTCTCTCTCGGTGTCTCTGCCTGGAATGTAGGCCATCGGCTGCTGCTGCTGCTGCTACTGCTGGAGGCTACACTGCACAGCTCATATATAGGTATAAAGGCGCGCAAAGTCAGATTCTAGGCGCATCGCGCGGCACAATGAGAATAGGTGCGACCGATTGGGCCTGTGTGTTAATTCGTATTGCGGGGCTTTCGACCGAATGCAGCTTCGTAAACGTAGCGTACGAATGTTGTGAAAAGACAAATTTGGTTTTTACATAGCTGGGAAAACTCTTTTTGTTTGCGATGAGAGATTAGGAAATTCAATCAAATTCAACCATCATTTATTCAAACCTGAAAATAGTGGCATCGGGCTATATGAAAATGTTTAACGCATCGGAATGATTTATTGAAATGATTGTATGCAATAAAACAGTAGAGAACAGGCATTGAAAAGCTATTTTTATTGAATTAGTGATTGTATGGAAATATTTTGTATAATTTAATTGAAAGTAAGCGTGTGTCGAAATAGTGATAGGTACTTTATGGGTTTTTATTAATTAACAAGATACATTTTGTGCAAGTTCTGTAATTAATTTTGATAATTGCAGAAATTGGTGGAGAAGACAACGAGTCCCGGAAGACTCGAATTCATTCATCGAGTTTTCAAACTCAAGATGATTTACAGGTCGATTTTCTTCATAAATTACCGATGATAAACTCGCATTATTAAGCCTCAACCTACAACCTCCCCCATAGCCCACATATTCGCAGTGAAATCGTGCACGTTCCGCAAATCTCCGCACACGCCGCGATAATAAAACGAATCTCGATTTTCCCGCAGTACGTATACACACGTGCACAGACGCACGCACGCGCGAGTGTCGAAAGAATCGCGCCGATATACCCCGGCATACGAATTAATCGGCCTCCGGCCACTGCTCACATACACGCGCACGCACACTTATCTCTCATTCATCTGGGTACAGTAAATTTTACGTACCAGCGCAATTGAAGCACCTCGGCGCTCTTTTAAGGTATTCTAGCCGCGTGGGCGCGCCACTTTTCTCAAACCGTTTCGCAGCCGAGAGAACCGCGTCGCGAAATCGCAGTCGTTCCTGCAGCTCGCACACGCACACGCCTACGTGCGGAACACGCATAATATTCGGACCGTTTACACAAAGTAAATATCGCCAGCCAGCGTGGGGGAGAATTTACGAAGGTAAAAATACGCGCGTATGCATGCATGCATACAGTTGGTGGAATATTGTGGCGCATATATATACATGTGTACATAAAACGCGTTTTGGAGGAGCCACGCGCGTGTGCGCGGGACGAAAAATTAACGCGGAGGACGTGCCTTATCCGTTGATTCGCGCCGTATAAACGAGATGAGGCTATCGCGGACTTTATCGAGACCACGTTTCGCTATAGGTGGTTCAATGGCTCTGCGCGCCTTGTACAGATTCTTTGTGTACGATTTACTTTGTACACGATTCAAATCATTTTTTCCTCGCGGTTCTCTATATTTTGCGGTACTCTTTATACGGAATCCATGTATACGAATTGTCGATTGTGTGAAATAGCAATTTGTAAAGTCCTTGTATAAGTACAAACACTACTGTTCGTCTGTTGCTGTACTTATACATATCCGATAACATTGACAATTCGTTTAGATCCTATTCTTAGATACAAAAAAAAACTCATTTTTCAATTACAGTTGCTCAAATTATACATATTATGTGCAAAGTGTTCAAAAAAAAAAAAAAAAAAAATGTATAAGCGTTAACGAGATGCAAAAATCGCCATTCAATGTCGGTGCTTCGAAGCGGATCCTGTGCAATTTGAAAAGTCCAGTAATTATGGGTTATGGCTGCCGATGTGGAGAATTGATATATCTGTATAGGAATTACACAAGTGGCTGAACGCATTATAAATGAAACGTGAAATATAGGCAGCTCTCAAATTTGCAGATAATATAGACGAAACGATAACTGCTATCTAACGCTGAGTTAGTGAGTCATCGATGAAAGAAGTGGATTTAAATGCAGTTTAAAATACATCGGAGTTGCGATGTTTGAAAGAAAGTTTATACGGGGTATAAAATCAAAGCGTTAAAATCAGCGCTGCTTGTGCATCTCACTGATTTGCCAACGATGTATTTTTCATAAATTCCATTTTTCTCCGTTGCTTTAAAATTCTATAAAACCAATGGTTGCCTATACAATTGTTTAAATAAAATCTTCGGCCTTGAATTTCAAGTCAGTTATATTGTAATCAAACGAAATAAATGAAACTGCAACGATCCAAAGATGTATATATATATATCGACGCGCAATATCATGCAAGTACACCTTGAGAAACGGCCGCCTATATACCGCATCGCGCGCTATGTATAAATGCCATCAACTATTACGATGACTAAGCGAGAAGCGATAATCTTGAGAATCTGTGCAGCTACAAAAGCATCGTGCACAACTGCACCTATCCTCGCCATTCTTTTTCTAACTAGCGCGATAGTTTATCCTCTGCGAGCATCGCGAAAACAATTATTTCCATTATATATATTTGAAGCTATACAACAGACACATGCGCGAATATTTTCATGATGACAACATCGTGGGGAGAGAAAGAGATAGTAGTTCGCTTCCGCGTTTTTTCCCCCTCATTGTTTACGATCCGTCGTTTATTACCTTTGTCATCGCGGGGGCCTGTACCATCGCGGCTCTCGTATATACAACCGGATAGTTTTGCGCGTCGAATGCTGTTGTCTCTCTTTCCCTTTTTACGGACTTTTCAATAGTTTGCACCGCGATGTTCGAGTGTATGCGTGCTGAAAAAAAAAAGAAAAAATGAAAAAAGAAAATATCGAATGGATGACTGCAGTATTGACAGATTTCCTTTATTTATGCATCCTCGTGGATTGTTCGGTGTTTTTTCTACTGCAGCTATTGGAAACATTTGAGAAACGTAAATAATGGAATATTTTGTTTTCAAAAACTGTTGTTTATCGTTCATTAATAACGTGTTTCCTTCCTATATGAATCACTACGTGCACTAACGATATAATTAGAAAAAAAAAGTTGATTGTATCTATAAAGTCCCCATTATCTAAATAAAGTAGCTTTTATTGTACGTTATTGCACGAAGTCTATAACTGAATCTGAATATTCAAGGCTCTCGAATGCACATATGAAGCGATGAAAAGTGCAAGGTGAACGTATAAGATAGCGCTGTCCTATATCTAGTCAACAATTACAGTGCAGCCTTGGCTATAAAGTAACTTGATATGCCGTGATACGCTGGAGTTTTTTTTTTATCGTACGATTCACCAGCTAAATTCATATTATATTCGGTTTGACAATTTCGAGCTCGCGTATCGCAATCATCTCTCTCCGTATTTACGGATGAGTTGTGACGAGCATAATACGTATATAAGTACGCATGAGTGCACAGTTTGCGTTCTCGCAGTCGGGCCACGGTCCAACGTCAACCCTAAAATCCAACCTCTCTTACACTTTCGCTGCCTCGCTCCAGCTACAATAGCTCACAAAAAAACGAGGCTCGCGCTCAAGTTTTCCAATCTCAAAAGGCGCGATCCAACCGCTCGTCTCAATGTAAAAAGTTCCTCCTATATGACAAACTCGAGAGTCAGAGAGAGAGAGAGAGAGAGAGAGAGAGAGAGAGAGAAGGAAGAGAATGAAGCGAGTCGTCATCGTCGTCACAGCATGAATAGAGCCAGAGCTGCTGCTACGGTCCGACCTCGCCTGCACACTTCCAAGTGTCTCTCTCTATTCGTGTGTGTCTGCGCGTGTGTGTGCGTGTGGCAGCAGTTGCCCGGAGTCTGTACTCATGCACGTACACGGCCGTTGCGTAACACACGCACACATACGCACAGACACGTACGCGAGAGGAGAAGAAGAGAAGGAGGCAGGGAGGCAGTAGTTTTCAGCCTTGAGCCGCGGCGTGTTACGAGCTTCGGGGCTAGAGAGAGAGAGAGAGAAAAGAGAAGAGAGAAGAACGCGTCTCATGGCTATAGAGAGAGAGAGAGTTAGGATAGGGAACGAAGCGAAAAATGGGAGGAATGAAGAAAGGAGTGGGAACAAGTGAATTTCTTGGGATGTATACTCTTTTTTTGGTTCGATTCGGATGCGGCGGCCATGGAAAAGTATATAGAATGAAAGACGCCGTTGCAATTGATGATTATAACAGGAATTCAGGTCGTAATTTTTCCTTTTATGGGATACTGGATGGAGTCCGTGTATAATGAGATTCATTGGATATATTATTGTAATTGGCAGGCTTTAATACTCGCGGGGCTTTGAGGAAAGGTAGCGTAGGAGAAGGAAGAAAAAGGATGCTGCGAGATAAATGATATATTCTGGGAATCGAATTAAAGACGCGATGGTACCTATTTAGTATTGCACGATGCATGTTAAAAGTAGCCGGTTCGGTGAAGATGTTGAAAGTTATTTTTTCGTATTCGCAGCGGCGTTGGCAGCGAGGTATACGGGAAGCGATTGGTATAATCATTACGATTTGATGCCTGGCGATAATTAAGGAAATTTATGGCGAATAAAAGGATTACGTCGGATCGTGCGAGGCAACAGCCATCAACGATTACGAAGCAGTTTCTTTCAACGAATACCAGCAACATCATTTATTCATTCTGATTCTCGTTTTTCAGATCCTCGCGTAGCAGATCCTCTCGAGATCTTAGCGAGAATCGTTACAAAAGCTTCCTGCGCGCAGAAGCGACGAAAAACTGTGCAAATACCCAAGAGCAAGCAAATATAGACAATTGGCGCAAATATATAAACGCGCGAATCAAGCGAGAGCCAGTAGTGACTGTAGCGAGTCTCCTGTATACCCCCACACACAAAAGTACACACACGTACTCGCACACATATACACACAACAGAGAGAGGCGAGCAAAAAGAGAAAGAGCCAAGACAGGTCTAGGCAAACTGGCTGCAGGTTTATCGCGTTTTTTTTCCCTGCACCGGCGCGTACCGTCCTAGTACCTGCACACACGGCGCGTCGTTCTTCTGAGCTCCCTCTCTCTCTCTCTCTTTTCTCTCACACACACTCACACACACACACACACTCTCCACCTCAATTTTTTTTCGTTATTATATCGCACGTGGTTCCTCCATACTACAGGCGTTTCTTCCTCTCTTTCCCTCTCTCCCCTTCTGTTTCGCCTGTATATATATAAAAGCAAGATCGTGTACGAGGGGAATTCACGGTCTATTCGTGCCTCTCTCTCGCTCTCTAAAAGATTTATTTCGGTCTTCCTCGGATGCGGTGTTGGCTCACGACGTCCGTGTATAGGAAAAGAGAGGGATCGATCGACGAATTAACGTCGAACGACCGGCGGATATGATGGTAAAGTTAAATTTTCCGCGGGAGAAATGGAGCTGGAAATTCTTCGAGCCGTGAATTTGGATTGTATACGGATTGGCCGATCGGGCCGAAGCGTTACGGGTAAACAATGATCGATCGTTGCGCAAGGTTTATCTGCCGCGACCTTCCGGACATTCGTACGACTTCTCGCAATCGGTTAGATTAAATTTTACTTCTCATCTATACTCGGGAGGTTTTGCGGGCTGCTGATGAATGGAGCAAGGAGAGATGATTTTTTTATGATTCTGTATATGTATATATATGTAAATGTTTCGCGCTGTAAGATTGTTGCTCGAATCTTTCTTGGCGAGGAAAATCTGATCAGTCAGAGTTTAGAGGCATGAACCGATCGCATCGGTATTTTTTCTCAATGCTTCAAATAAATTTTGTACAAAGTTGAAAATTTCAAATAAGTGCACATCTTCCAAAGCATGAATTGTTGGAAATGTCGCGAGAGCCACGAAAATCTTATCAACTTTCAATTTCCGACCAAAAATCAAATCCATCGCAAAACATGGGCGAGCAAAAAAAAGGTCAACCATCCCACACCAGCAGCAGCAGCGGCAGCGGCCGAAATTGAATTTATCAGCAAAATCGGGCATACGGAAGCGCCATGATAAATCTTGGACGCGCGCGCGCCTGTCGCACACGCACACACATCAAATGTATTATAATCATATTCTTTGTATTCGGATGGGCGCATGGCGGAAGTTGACTTGAATATTTCGTCATATACATATAGCAGCCGCCACATTGGGCATCGGTTTTATGGGGCGGAGGGAGAAAAAAAAAGTTATCCCACTTATATATATATATATATATATGTCATATGAACATATTCTAATTGCGAAGGACAAAATAGAAGCGATACACATTCTCCGTTTGGCACTGCAGCCCTTTTGTCATCGGCAATTGCTATACGTATATGCGTGAACCCCTTTTTTACTTGTGGTAGGAACCAGTTTTAGTTTCGGCGCATGATATTTATATGCATAACAATGCGACCGGTTTTCCGTTGCGGATTGACAAAAAATATATCTCGCTCTCTGTGTGTGTGTGTGTGTGTGTGTGTATGTGTGTGTGCGCGAGCGCGTGTGCGTGTCGATTTCGCAGGTATGCGCAAGGACGGATAGAGTTTGGTGCAGCGCACGCTAACGTTTATAAGCTAGAGGTAAGAGATGGGACTAGAATTTCCTTTCATAATGCTATCGTGAAACTATTATGAACAAAGTTGGATAATGATGAACGAGGATTAGAACGACTTGATGCGCTAATCGAATATAATATTGGATTGAAGCTTAAACTCGAAATTCGTCTATTTCAGTATAATAATAACTGTATCGACTTTAATTATTAGTATTTCATAGAAAAGATAAATATTATTTATGAATGCAAGATAAAATGGATAGCTATAATTCGTGCATAGAATTCTTTTTTTATTTTTCTCGCGTGGCCAAATTATCAAGGCTTTGAGTTTTAGCTCGAGTGGCGGTCCCAGTTCGGACGAAATTCAATGAAGTCCTCAAATTTCGAGAGCGATTCATAGTGACAGTTTCCTTACGCTATGTCAATATTAACTCAACGAACTCGATGCGGGTCAATATACGATACATTCCCGTATTCCAAAATCTTTCACAGATATTCGCCAACTATCTTACATGTGAGCGAATTTTAAATAATACATAATCTTACAATAATATTATGTTGAAATAAAATCCTAAAATGAAAGGTATCTGTAAAAAGCAATAAAGGTAATAGATTCTATATACTGTACAATCATATATAAAAAATCTAAACCGATCGACTATAACGCTCATCATAAAAAATCGCATTCATATAAAACTCATTCATACAGTAAAAATTCCTCTCTCTCTCTCTCTCTCTCTCTCGATAAATCTTATTATCAACCGAACGCGCGTACAATGCTCTATGCGATCCGTAAGTTTCGCTCTTCAACACTTCGCAGGAGGCATTGACCAATTACCTAACGCGAAAGAATATATACACAGTGGAAAAAAAAGAAAGACGAACCGCGACACGCAGAGGATATATAGAAAGAAAACCGAGCGCTAGAGCAAAAGAGAGCGAGAGAGAGAGAGAGAGAGCGGCGCTTCCAGGTATTCCTCATTGTTCTTCCATCTCCCGGCTTGAAATATTTCTTTCGCGGTCCCCGGGGCGGAACGCGATAAAATAGCTCCACTTCTGTGCACGCAGCCTCGAACACTGCGGCTCTTCAAGAGCTCGGCGGCAGCATCACGGCGATGAGGAGCAGCGCTAGGCGTTCGCTCGTTCGTGGAAATGCTCTCTCTCTCTCTCTCTCTTTCTACTCGTCGCCCGAGGAATCCGTGAATGGCTAAGTCGTGCGTTGGAGGCTATGCGACGATTGTAACTTTACTGCTCCTCCGCGCTTCCATCGCTTTTTCTTTTTTTTTTTTTTTCGGCGTAGCGCGGAGAGGAGGTTTGCAGTGGGAGGATATTCTGCATCGCCGTCTCCGAGGAATCGGCGAGGCATTATCGGCTATATCCGCGCAATAATGGGCCGTGAAATAATTGATTAAATCGAGAGCAACCAGTAAAATACGATCGTGTGGCTAATTGTCAGTTAATAATAATAGCAGACTGAATATTAAATGACTGAGGAATATCGATAAAGGTAGAAGTACTCACTTGCATCAGTTTTAAAGTGAACGAGGCTTGAAAACTGCAATCTCATGGCACAAGTCGTTGCGTAAAATGAAGCAGTAATGATATTGGCTTTGGTGTACAACGAGTCGCCAGGCTATAACGATTACTTTCAATTTGCGGTTTTCGGAACCATTAAAGTTTCCGGGGCATCGCTGCTACTTAAACTTAACAAAAACGATCATCGCGGGTATTTAGTTTTTTTTTTTTACCCAGTGGCCAGTGCTTGTGCACCCACTAAGTGAGCTTCTTTTTGTGTTCAACCTTAATTTGTAATAGGTTCGAATAAAACTTTTCGCGTGACTCGAACACAAAGTATATCCTCACAAAAATGAAAAATAGACCTAATAATCGATATTCGATTTTTTTAGCTATTCGTTGTATAGCAGTGCAAAGTGTCAACGATCCAGACACTCGACCCAATTAAGCGTTTCTCTATCCGGTAAAATACAAATTCAACTCTTCATAACGAGAGACGTCGAAACGAATCGCTCCCGTTTCATTAACTTCTTTATATCGTGACCCGCATAAATCTCATGACCCTCATATACATAAAAGAAAAGATCGACAGATTAAGCCACGACAAAAACTGGCAAATGTACAAATCGTATGAAAGGGTTTTCCCTCGGAAAAATGTCTCTCAGCCAAAAAGGGAGAGATAGCCTTTACAATATACATCACCGTTCATTGTGCGATGTTACGAGCATGTATATAAAAAGTGCTTGAATCGCATGACGCGGATAAATCGAGCGCCACGCGAGTTGTCATCGTCACCGGCGAAATGCAGGAATGGATAAGAAGCGTGTGCGTGTGTGTGGAGGGTATGGAAAGCACGAAACGGGTGAGTGAAACGGGTAAGTATAGGAAGTGATTTTTTGCGAGAGAAGCGCGACACTCGGCCAAGAGAAAGTACAGGAGGTTATAGTGCGAATTCTGCATTTTTTATCTTAACTTTCAGGTTTTCAAATAATAAGTATTAATTGTTAGCCGACTGGGATCGTCATAGATAAAGTGATTGATATTGTCCAGTCTAGAAACTGACATGCATTTGTTCGAAAGAAATAACGTTAAATATAACGAACGTGCACATTCATTAATACATAAAATTTATATAAATATTTTCGTTGATTACATCGCGAGTGTAACGAATGTGTAAGATTGCATCAGAAAACACATAACGTTTTAAGCTGTGTGGCATAATAATTATTTTATAATACACTTATAGTCATGTAACATGTGCGTTCTCGACACGTGCTTCAATTGCTTTATAAGCGGCACGAGAAATTAGTTATCATATCCAACGATTATAAAGCTAGAAAAATTGCTCGTAAAAATAAAACGCGCATTCCAATTCGTCAAATGCTTTCGTCCCTTACGACAGGCCAAAAACTAACATCTTTCACCGGTTACATAATATCCCAGCCGAGAGCGCAGTCACGAACATAATTGTTCAGCGGCAGATTTAGCCCTCGAAAGCTCCGTCTATTCCCTTGGCATATCCGCAAGACGCCGTATAGAGGCGCACACACACAGCATCGATAAGTTAGACTTTTCGAGGATCCTACAAATAGCTCGGGCCGCGCGCGTATATATACAGAGAGAAAGATCGAAAAGGGCATAGAGAGAGAGAGAGAGAGAGAGAAGTGCTGCAGTATAAGCGGCCAAAGAGTTTCCCACTCGCGCGCCAATTCGCTAATGTAATGCCTCCCCACGCGAGGAGCGTATATTTTTCGTTCGAGGAAAGAGAGAGAGATAGAAATTGACACCACCGCCAGCCTCGGCCCCGATTTTTCACGGAGTTTTCGTCTGGCCTCGGTGGTCGCTCGAACGTATAAAAGGGGATTTTCTTTCGCTCTCCGTGTGCACTTTTTCTGCGAGATCTCTTTGAAAACTCTCCCTGCTGTATACGAGAGAGTTAAAAATTAACGCATTCATTGGGAATTTTCGGAGCGAGTTTTTTCCCTGTAGATAAGAATTTATAATAATTAAAAGTACACACAACGCGTTTTTCTATACAAATATATGCATATATAATACAAGGGAGTTTTATTTGCAGATTTATCGATCAAAAGTTCAGCTGCTTACTTTATTTCATCATAACAGGGAATCCCGAAGAAAAGAAGCGCAGAATCCGCAAACATAAATTACATTCATGCACATCGCAATTTTCCCTCCATACACACACGCACACGGAGACACAGAGGCAGAGAAAGCAGCGTAAACGAGGTACTCGTGACAAATGGAATTCGCGATAAAGCCGCGGCAACCCTGCATCTTTCGCATGAAAAGACCGCCAGACACGAAAGCTCCGCGTGTAAGGCGAGCGTAGAGAGAAAAAGAAGGCTGGATTTTTTACGCCTGGATATGCCGGGCCGCCGCGTCTTTTAAAGTATTATTATCCAATTTGGCGCAGTGAGCAACGAGTGCCAAGAGGAGAATGCGTTCACGGGGAGGCTCCCGGTATTGTTATTGCTATGTATATAAAAGTGAGGAGGTGCCCGTGTGCAGCTAGCTGGAGAAGAAGCTGCTGATGCTGCAGTCGAGACATTAATCATCCGCTGGTTTTCCTCGTTTCGCTTACAACTGCGCGCGCGCCTGTGTATCTGCACCTTTGCTATTGTACACGTTCATGTAGGATCGAGTCATTGTTATTTCCGAGCAGCTCGAGCTATGCTCGTTTATATAGTATATATACTAGATTCATGTTTGGCATTTAGAGCTGCGTTTGAGAATTCGAGAATCGCTCGGGTGCTCGCTAAGCGTTCGTGGACGTGTGCTAAAAAGGGGTTGATGACATATTTGCTTCGAAGGCTGTGTATTACATTAAACTCTTGACTCGACTAGTCAAAAATATGAGAGCATTCATGCGGGATCTAACGATTACGCTAAAAAGAACATTAACTTGGCTGAATGCCATCTCGAAAGATCGCGGATTTAACTGCGGAGTAAAAAATCACGGATTAAAGATTAAAAGTAAGAAAGATTAAAAAACTTGGTTTCGCAAAAAAAAATTGATTAAACGGCAAGTTTTCATACGCTATTCACAAGTTCGACTCGACGGTATACTTTTCATACTTTTTTCCGTTTATTACTTTCTTCGCGACCTATATTTTAGTTAGACGAGCTCAAGTGCAGTCCGGTAATGAAATTTGTTTCCCATTCCACTATCGTTATATACACACTTTATATATAATTCGATATTACACGAATTCGGTCACGTGATTAGTAGCGCGTATTTCTCTCCTAAAGTGTATGACCTCGTTTGAAGCTCGATAGATTAATAATCCGCACTATCGTTTCCCAAATTCATGACAATCTCGCCGGATATCCCGCAACTCGTGTATATACAAAACTACGCACTCTCCCATTATTTGTATAAAAACGCGAATCGCGTCGATATTAAACACGCCTCCAAAAAATGCACGTAAACACGCGCTGCGCAACAGCGACCCAATTAAAGCTGGACAAGATAATATAAGCTATAACGTAACTTCCTCTTCCGCATATAAAAAAAAAAAGAGCTCGAGAGTCGAACGTCCGCACGAATGCGACAAAAGTGCGCATTCTTTGACTGTGAATATATACATGCGAGTAAAAGGAAGGAGAAGGAGGAAGAGGAAGAAGAAGCAGCAGCAGCAGTCTTTGTCTCTGTCCCTGTTGTTCGCGCACGACGTTATCCGTTACAGCAGCTCGCCGCTCCTCCGCGAAAAAGCTTGCCCCATTGTCCCCCATTAATCATCCTTCCTACTTCTTCGTGCTTGTAGCGACCACACACAGACGCACGCACACACGCACACTAGTTAAGCGCCAGTGGCTGAGTGCCCGCACCTACTCGCCGCGCGTAAGTACAGTCGAGCTGCAAAATGCGCGAATCCGAAACTTGCAAGTTGAAGCTCCGTACGATTTTGCTGGAAAATCATTTTCAAATGTTTCGATACGATCCTTCGCCGAGGTCGGAAAATTTTTTACCGTCTGATCAAACCCCGACCCTTTTCTACTGATGGCCTCAACTATACATAGCTCACAGCTATTTTAATCCTTAATTGCACATCTTCAACAGCTTTAGCATGCATACCATAACCCACGAAAGATCGTAAAACAAAACATATTCACCAAATGCAAAAGACGCTTTACCAGTTAAAAAGAAAAAAGATCGTCGAAATCGCAACCGCAGCGTTAAAGCGCTTCGGCGAACGCAGAGCTGCGGGCTGCACTTCGAGGGTGTGTGCGCGACGTCTATATATATGCATATATAGGCGCCTCTATATAGTATAGCTTTGACTGTCTGGCACATCCGCCAAGTGCATACACTTTTGCGAGCGGCTATGCAAGGCGCGCGACTGCAGCGGCGGTGGCGATAGAAGCCGAAGGTCGCGTTTACGGCCAGCTCTGTGCAGCAGCAGCAGCAGTCGCGAGTGCTGTACGGTGCAGCTGCGCTGACTTGGTGCGGGCACCTCGATTTGCGCCGAGCGATGCTCTTGTATGTTTCAACTTCATTTTACGTGTAGTCCTTTTTTGGGCTATATTTAAGAACGATTGTATTTTAGCAAAACTGCTGAATATGACTCAAGGACACATTTTTTGCTTTCATTTAGGACCATCTTTCGTGCATTGTTCAGTTATGCACAATTACACGTTTTTTTTTTTTCAATTCTGTGCCTGATTGGAAAATACAGTCCGGAAACTTTATACTTATGTAGGTTGAAATGTAGAAAATAAGTCTGCAAATTCTTAGTATTAGTATTAATATTATATTTGAGCACGCGAAGGGCACAGCAAGTAATCGCATCGACTAACCGAGCTTTAAGTATACGCCCTGTCGTGTATGTAACAGTATGCCAACTTAATTTATTTAAAAATAATTTTCTATGTATAATTTGCTAAAATTGTAGGAAGCTCATTTCTTCCTCGACGATCACATTTACTTTTTACATAAATATTTCAAATGCAATAGTTATAGCTTCCTATGTATACTACTGAATAAAACAAAAGTGTTATATATGTTCTTCAAAAAGCAAAGGCTGCACATCCGTTCATCAGTATATATCATAGAACCCAAGTTATCCAAAAAATCCACCATTCTTTAACAAAAACGAGAAAAAAAACGCAAAAAATCACTGAGAAAGATTTCGTAGCTTTTACGTAACGATGGGCAACGTGTCCGCAAGTCTCTCTCTCTCTCTCTCTCTCTCTCTCTCTCTCTCTGTCTCTCACGCACACGCGTCGTCACGGCGTCGCGCGAGCGCTGCTGCTGCAGTCGAGCCGCGGTTATACAATTATCGCGCGAATATACGACTAGTCGTAGTAGTAGATCTACATAGGCTGTAGCGGCCGGTGGCGGTGACGGCAAAAGACACCTGTAACCGACTGCAGACCCGTGTAGCCTTTTAACCGCCTTTTAAACGCACTAAAATTACATTTCAAAGAAATTTTCGAACAAATGTTGTTGGCATGCATAGATGTTACCAATTATTTATAAATTTATAAATTTAATAATAACAATTATTTATAAGCTTCGTAATAAATTCTTGAAAAAGTAGACAATGTTTGAAATGATCAATACAAACTATCGCCAAAAAATAAATATGATAATCGATAGAGAATTTTTTCTCGTTACCTAAGCCAATTACTATAACATTAACTTAGCAAACTATACACACATACATTCACTTAATCGATTTAACGAAGAATCGCTGTAGATGCAAATAACCTCTCCCACGAAAAAGAAAAAAAGAAGAAAAAAAACGCCCAACTCAGCAGAGCTTCTCTTTTACATTCAAGGGTAAATTAAATTCATGAGCGAGAGAGAGAGAGAGAAAGAAACTCGTATAGAGCGAGGAGCGAGCCGCGCGATATCCACGGCGATAAAGCGACGTGTGGGTGAGCCTCCCAAGGTTTCCCTAGATTAGCTTGGCCTCCGCAGCGTCTCTCTATAACTAACTCGCTAACTAGCGTAACGTAACTTACGTACACACACACACACACACACATACACACACACACACACACACATATACAGTAGAGACTATATAGAGTGCATGAGCAGCGGCAGAGATTCCGAGCGCCAGATAAAGTGCACATAGACTACGCGCCAGTTTCTAGCGGTCTCTGTGTTGGTGCGATACGTTGATAGAGACCAAGAGAGAGAGAGAGAGAGAGAGAGAGAGAGAGAGAGAGAGAGATTTGGTTTTATATGTAGTACGCGTAGATATGTATGCGCTCGTTTTATATACGGTGCCACAGCTGATGTTTTTTAAGCCGCTTGAAGGCTATTTATTGCTTTTGCCAGCGATGGTGCGGCTTTCATTGACGGAATTGTTATTGTGATGCAAGAGGACGTCAGCTGTTCTTCGGTGTTAAAGTCAAAACTTGAACTACTTTGACGTGGGTTTTCAAAAATGTTTAGGTAGTTTTCCAGATGGATACGTGGAAATTTTGTAAATTAATTACGTTTTTTTTTAACGATGCACAACATGCAGCTGTAATTTATCTTGCGCAAAATGCAAACGACTCGTATACGAGAAATAAAAATTAAATTATCGATTTTCAATTAGCAGTATAAGTTTTAATTCTTTCGGCTGGGTAAGGTAAAAAGCCCGCGCTGTCAGATAGCGTGTACGATGCGTGCGGTGTATATACTTACTCTGTGTGTTTATCGACTCGTTAAAAAATGCATTAGCTTGAAAATATTATGGAAAAAATGAAAGCAATAAAAATTAATGAAACCCATCCATTGTCTAAATTTACATTTTAATCAACATCAACGTAACGTGAACTCTTTTTTTTTTACAAATATTCAAGATTTTTAATTTGAAAGAACAGTAATTTCGAGGTAAAAAATATATAAGGGACTTGACTTTTAATATCAAACTCTTATTCCAGGTTTACTCATTCAGTATTCAAGAGCGGCAGTATTCCCTCGCTCTCTCTCTCTCTCTCTCTCTCTCCCTGTTTTTGTGTAATACGTGCTAGAGTGGCGCAAAAATGAAGACAAATACGTTAAAATAGTTTCCGCTAGTTTAATTTTCTCATCCCGCGACGGCTAGTAAAAAACACAGCAAACTGAATACAATTATTATACGAGGGCTGTGTATGAAAATTAATATAACGAAGCAAATGAGCAACGAAGACGTGAAATTAGTACGCGAGAAGTAAAAGCAGTGTAACAAGAGGGAAGTAGACAAAGAGGGGTTGAAACGACGATGCAGTCTCGCTTTTGACGAAGATTGAAGACCAGCTGCTGCCGGGTAGGGAGTCGAGTGTGAAGCGTAACGAGATGTAACGAAAACTGAGGAGTGAGGAAAAATTAGTTTTTCAAAAAGAATATTGATCTATGACATTTCGATAATTGGCTCGTTATCTCTCGCGTACCATTAACAATTATTGACAAAAAAAAAAACATTTTTTTAAACTTTAGTAGTTTAGTTTTCCGATAAATTATTCACCACTACGGATTAAAATAACCGATTCTTATTCAAATTTAATTAAGCGCGCTCGTACGAATAATCACATTTGTATTATTAACGAAGAAAAAAATAAAAGCTACAAGACACTCGCTCTTTTTTCCGCGCAAAAATAAAGGCTGTACCTAATTAGTTTAATATTTCACAAAAATAATACTGGCCTAAATCCTCCCTGGGCTGCCCCAACTTTTTTCATCTCTCGCCTCATTGTGCGCGTGTATGAAACGTGATATATATATACACCGATGCTCGCGCGTGAAATAAGATAAACGTGCGATAATTGCACATCGCATAAAGCGAAAATATATATATAGTCCCGAGATCTGCTAAAGAGAAGAATAGCGACTGTTGGAAAAGAGAGAGAGAGAGAGAGAGAGCTCGGGCGCGCAGTGAAACGGCGCGAAAATAGAGATAAGGTCGACCCATTCAGAAAAAAAAAACGAAACGATAATTACTATCGTGTGTGTCACCTACTGTACAGGGTGTTCGGAAGCTATATACGCTACCGAGTGTGTATATGTATAATTCTTCTATGCTGGATACGAAAGTTGGGATTTTTATAATTAAGGGGATGCGTGAGATCCGAAAAGATTCCCTACCTAGATTCACCTTTTTTATGGTAATATTCTATTCAGAATTGGAGAGATTTTTCGTTTGGAACATATTGCTCGGCGTGCAGTATTTTGTGCGAATAATATTGTCGGATTCGCTTGGAAACGAGTTTAAAGAATCTTTACAAACGTAGCGAGCTGCAGCCGCAGAGAGTTTTATATACTGGAATCATTATCTCTAATCTTTTATACGTCGGTGATTGCGTTAATTATCAAGGTGGGTAAGGTAGGCATCTTTCCGTAAAACCTTCACACCCTCAACCTTATATTTTACATAACCAAGTCAATTTACCTTTCACCCAGCGAAATAATTAACAACATAGTTCCGAAATATAAAATAGAAACGCAGCGTGTAGCAAGTTTCTCATCTCGAAACTCGCGTTCGTTCTCGATCACCGAGTATATGTATATAATACGCGCACCCAGACACGCTCGCGGGTTACAACAAACGTAAGCTGTCTAGAATTGACGTTTTAGCATTGTGTCGTGTGCTATTGGTGCGCATCGCGTCTATGCAGGCTCTCTCGAGGTTTCGCGTGCGTTTATATTCTTCGCGTTCGTTCTTCTACCTTTTTTTTCCCAGTGGCCACGCTATTTTTCACTCTCCCGCGCGCGCGAGCGACGCGGTTATGTAAAAGAGCTCGCGCGGTTCACTCGTACATATATATGCGCGCGGCCTACAAAAAGTTCGTGCCGCCGATGCATCCCATTGTCGAATTTCTCGTGGCAAATGACGTCGAGCGTTCTCTCTCTCTCTCTCTCGGGTTACATGTGTACATGCCATACATGTATTTACCGCAGAGACATTTCGTGCGCCGAATAGCTGTGTTGTGCGGAATCCTTTTGGCGCGGTCCGGTTAACGCGGAAGCGTCCCGGTGTGTTGATGATTCCCATTGTCTCGATTGCCGCGCGCTCTTTGCATTTCTGCGGAAAATATGACATTCCGTTTCGCGTATACGAAGCAGCGATTTATCAATTTTCAAGGATCTACGTACGAGCGAAAAGCTTCGTGTTCGCCAGTCAAGTTCCAAGAGCAATTTTTGTTGTGGAACGAAGTTTTACATGTGATTATGACAATTCGTTCTTTGGCTATTTTTTTCTCGCTGCATGTGGCTGACATCGAAATCATCGGTCACCTCTTGGGTCTATTACTTGCAATAAACGAGGTCGCACCGTCGGCTGATACTTATTATACGCGCAGCAAAAAAAAAACTTTGTGCACATGCAGTGTAATGAATTGCACGTTACGCTCCAGCGGTACGGTAATTGCTCGTAAACCAAAATTTACCGGAATCTACAAAAAACGTACGATTCTGCTTTACAGGTTTGTTGAGAAACTATATACGAACAAAGTTTAAATCTATACGATACATAAATTTTCATTCAAATGGTACGGATATTTTACGATATAGTCTATTATACTTTAAACTTTCTGAACTTCCAACAATCCAACTGCAGTATGTACAAAATTCGAACATTCGAGCAATTATGCAATAATACACAATTGTAGAAAAGATTTTAGACAAGAATCTTCAAAAAGCCATTATAACATATATATGCAATCGGTGCAATCACCCATAAGCAAGGGCACAAAAAGCAAGAAACCAAAGTGTCAAGATTGAACGAACGACACAAGAGCTACTCGCTAGAGGAGGCACTAATAACGTCGAGCAAAACAAAAAGAGGACACGAAATTTCCTTGGCAGAGCGCGGGTATATATACATAAAGTCGGCGCTCGCGGTCGCTCGCGCGTGTTCTAGGTCGAAAATTTCGCGAGAGATTGATGGACGGAATTTAATGAGACGGGGTTAGAGAAAGAGAGAGAGAGAGAGAATGAGAGAGAGAATGAGAGAAGAAAAAGAGAGCTGAAAAGCTTTCCCGCAGCGCCTACATATACACGCTCCCACACACAGCCAGAAAGACTTTGTAGGGGCTAAGGAGCGAGGTCGAGAGAGAGAGAGAGAGAGAAAGATAGAGTAAGGGGTGGCACACTGGGAGCGAAGGGGTGGCGCACGCTACGTATATAGCAAGCGAGGAGGAGAAGTGGAGAGAGAGAGAGAACTGGGGCGAGGCCGGGCCACGTCGATTCTCTCCCCTACTACTACTACTACTACTACTACTACTACTACTGCTGGTGCTGCTGCTGCAGGGGCTGTCAGAAAGAAAGACAGACAGAGAGAAAGCGAGAGAGAGAGAGAGAGAGAGAGAGAGAGAGAGAGACTCTCGAGGAAAGGGCCGCGACACACATACAAGAGCTGCTATATAGGCGGCTATATACTAGATATGCGCTCGCGATACGTGGAATGTGCCGATTTGGGGCCTTGACTACGTCTCGCGTGAAAAATGCCTGCGCCGAGAGCACTCGTGTCTCACTTACGGGCTTCCCCCATCTGAACTGCTTGCGTAGGAAAATCATTTTCCGCGTGTCTCGGCGAGCGATAATCCCTAGTTTGGCAAATGTGTGTTTTTCATACGTTATTTTTCTCTTCGTCAATCGAATATTTCATGGGAGTTAGAAAATATGAATAAAAAAGCATTGCATTGTTACGGTAACGATCCGCTTCTGAACAAATGAAAAATAAAACGAGCTCCGGGGAATAAAGCGATAATAACAGAGAAAAACATAGAGATATTTTTCACCAGTTCAGATTTTCAACGTTTACTCGAATTTAATATCAATCCGATTGGCTTTCAAACCATTCGAAAAATATTTACTTCGATTGATTCGGTCACTGTTAAATATGTTAAATAAGAAGTCGGTATATTTTTTAAAAAAAATATTTTTAAGCTTAAAGCTTTTTCAAAATTTAAGTCGATAAACTATTAAGCAATAATATAATATTTAAAGATTACGTTTAATTTACGATATCAATTCGATGTTTTCTTCAACATAATGAATCCATAGTAATTTCCGTGAGCTTCCAAATTTAAATCCCATACATTGTTAAGCGGAATATCTGACATCGGTATTATTATCTCGTTTATAAATCCAATACGAAAATATGATCGATTGTCGCTCGTCCGCAATGACTTCGTAATCCCCCACCGAAGCACAATTCACAAAGGTGCCTCTTTTAAACGCCCTGATCAATCATTCCCTTTACTAATAAATGCGAATAATCCCCCTGTTGTCGAGTTATCTCCTTTTTAAAACGAAGAGCTCTCTTTTACCGATTCTGGTTAAACGAATTAAATCATCGCGAAGACAATCGTTCAAAACTTGGTAAAAAAAGCGTAAATGCAGTCCCGACTTTTCCACGAATTGAAATTTCAATATTGAAATAACAAAGCTGCTCGTGTATTATTAAAGTATTGATTTTTAAATTGCGTTACTCCAATTTCTGCAGATTAATTTAGCGCGAATTAATATTGCCCGTAATAAAGAATCGCGATGCGCGAGTAGTATAACGACTGACACAGTAAATGTATACATAACCGAGTTAAAAATTAAATAAATTATACAAATTAATTAATTGTATATAGAGCAAGTCGAAAGGGTATATATAAGTAGTTCATTATTAACAATGCGATTGATTAATTAACTTATCATCATCATAAGGTCTTATTATTATTTATAACAAATAGTGGTTATGATACGGAATTACTTCTTCGACCTGTATTAATTATATATAATGTATTTATAGCAGTGCCTCTATGTTCTTCCTCTAATTTTGATTTGAACATTCATTTAATACATATAAATAGCTAAAAATTAATGTATAAGAATTTTCGTAATCATTTGAAAATGTATCTTTTCAAATGCAATCCCAGAATTGAAAGCTAAATATTAAATTGAATTACTCAAATCCATATAGCACGTATCGGCTATTCGAATATTTTAAAATCAGGTTCATTCAGTTTGACGATCGATTTATCTGAGTTTGCGTTCTAAATTGGGTTCCCGCTTATACTGCTCTATATAATATATATATAGCAAGATTTTAAGTAATGCACGAACGTTACCGCAGTTGCTTTATTTATGCTTATAAATCCCGTAGCTGATAATTCGAGCGGTTAGGCTTTGGGATTAAACATACACATCTCGAGATTGCTTAGTGTAATTACACAAATTGTTGTTTGACGCTCTTTGCATATTTATTAAAGTAGGGATTAAATAAAGTTACACGTAACTATAACTGCGATTCAAACTATTTCGCGTAAAGTTTATATATTACACACACTAATTACAGTCGCGTATATTTCTCAAACGATCCTATTAATTCTTCATTTTCGTTAGTTTCTCATTCGAGCCCAAGCTATAGTACACAAATCAACCTTACCAGCATTCAAAGCTCAGTAAACAACGAAACTCGATGAAAATAATAAGCCAACTCCCCCCGCGAAAATACGTAGATACATATACACACAGCGGGCGCTCATAAAAGCTCGAAAAAGCGCAAACTAATAAATTTAAGGAGTGCGCTAGAAAGCGAGCGGAGCAAAAGAAAGGAAACAGAGGAAAAAAAACATCGTTCCGCGCGGTAAAATCCAAGCGACGCGAAGACACATGCCTATAGCTGTGCGTCGCATTACGCAACGCGCGCGTCTTTGATGTGTGCGTATGTGTGTGTGTGTGTGTGTGTGTACAGGCATATAGGAAGAAGTAGAAAAAGGTTGGGGAGAGAGAAAGAGAAAGAGGGCGCAATGTAGAATCCCGCGAGCCAAGAGGGTAAGCAAAGAAGAAGAAGTAGAAGTAGAAGTAGAAGTAGAAGTAGAAGAAGAAGAAGAAGAAGAGCGAGGTCTCTGCTGCCTGTGTAAAAGCGCAGGCAGTCACAAAGAGCTGCTGCCTCGAGAGCCGCTGCTGCTGCCGGGGGAATTCGGGCGCGGAACTGGAGCAGGATTTTCTCCGCGCTGCTCTCTTTCTGCAGGGGCCTCTTGCCACTCGCCGGTCGCCAGTCGCCAGTCGCCAGTTGCCCTCCAAAACAGAGACACCCAATGCCGCTGGTATACCCCTATATGACACACACACACACACACACACACGGCTACGCGTGTGCGGTGAAGAGACCCGATGAGGCGCTCCGACGTGTATGCCAGAGGGAAAGAGAGAGAGAGAGAGAGTTTTTGTAGGCACCGCTCTATATGTATATGTACGTATTTTCCTACATTCGGGAATATAACGTACACAGGCGAGCGCATACGTGTGTGCGAGCGCGATTACGTGGTATTGCGTGTGTGTGCGGTGAGGACGATCGATGTCGTCGCCATGGTTACCGGGGAGCCGTCGTGCGCTGCTTCCCTCTTGCTCACACACACACACACACACACCCACAGTCACACGCGCGCAGAGTTGCTGCTCCACTACTGATTGTTTTATGTCAAGGATCCCTCCACATTTGAGATGCCCACGGAAGGCACAAGCACTGCGCACACACACACGCACACACACTTATATATAAGAAAATGGGAGAAGGACGCGGGGAGGGTTACGTCGCTGCTGCTGCCGCTGCTGCTTCCGCTGCATATGCACCCTCGGCCTCTTCACTTCTACCTTCTTCTTCTTCCACTTCTGCCGTCTACCTTCTGCCTCCTCCGTCTCTCGCTGTTCATTTTCTCTCTGTTCCCTGCAGCTTGACGCGTCCGCGCGCCAAAGTAGCTCTCTCTCTCTCTCTCTCTCTCTCTCTCTCTCTCTCTCTCTCTCTACCTTTTCCTCTTCTTTCATTTCCCTCGTATAGCTGCGCTGCAGTTATACTTAATATAGTCAACCCCCTCTTTTCTCGAGGAAAGAGAGAGAGAGAGAGAGAGAGAAAGACTGCGCCAAGGTGCTACGGACGATGTTGCCATGCGGTGGGATTGTTGAATTGGGCACTGCCCCCTTTTTTATGCATGTGGGCTTGCAGTCTTGAACGAACAAGTTCGAGCCTGCAATTGGGTTATTGATCATGTTTTATATGCATACGAAGGTTCACATCTATACGAATTTTTTAAATGTGGAATTGAGCTTTTGGTGAGTGGTAGACAAAGGTATATTATAGAAGTTTTTTTAAATTGAGCTATTATTTTATTTTTTAAGCGAGCTAAAGTGATTATAATTTATTATTTTAAATTGACAAAGATTTTTCTATCGGTCTTACAGTCTCATCAATAAATCAATAAATAAAGTCCCTGATGAGGAGTCAGAGTGGGCTCGAAACGTCGGACATTTTTGGTGGTGGGGGCGGTCAGATTATCCTTTACTAATAAATGTTTTTCATAAGTTTAACTATAAGTTTATTTCAGATTCTGCGGGGGTGATTATAAATAAGGGCAATCTGATTGTCCATTAATATTGATTAGACTGTAAGACCAATAGAAAAATCTTTGTCAGTTTATAGTAGATTACAGTCGACATAAGTAATATTTCTTAATGTTTAATAATTTATTATTTGTTTAAAAACTGTTGCAACTTCATTGTCTGAAATAAACTAACTTAAACGTATGATATTCAACCACTAATTCATTCAATTCTACCGAGTAAATCAAAATTTGCTAGTTTCCACACTTTTGATTTTTTCGATGATCATCAATTTTTCCTAACGCTTCCAAAGACACGAACTGTTACAAAAATGTTTCCTCGCTTGCAATGCACCTATGCAGCATCCGCATCTCATCGCTAAACTTATTTAAGTTGACTTCAACGTATCGCGTTGGGGCCCCATTGGGAGTTTTATAAAATCAAAGTTATTTTCAAGAAACAAGATTCTTGAATTATTTTTTAAATTATTTCACTAATTTCATGCATGTGCAGATGGACATAATTCTCGATGTAGAAGTTGACTAACAAATTTTCTTAATCGTCCTTCGACCCGCTGCACGTGTATTGAATATATTTACTAAATTGTTGTTAACAGGTATGTTTTTAACAGATAAGTTTAGCAGTTAAAAATATGTATTGTACTCGTTTTTGGACAACATCTCTCATTTCTAAATTAAATCATTAACAAATAATGTAACCTACTATACACGTCTAGTATTCTGTACATATAAATTTGGCCAACTTTCACGCGTTTTTTCTCTGAATTAAGGTGGCTAACCCCTATTTTCTCGACGGCTTCCGAAAGATCATAAAAAATACTATCCGCGTGTAAATTTATACTAAATTCTCTCATTGCTTGAAATTTGGTGAAGCCACCTTAAAGATAAAAAAAGTATATCGAGAGATACTGCATTTCGTTTCTTGTAAAACCTGCCGTCAACTTTTCGAATTTAGGTCGATTCCGTATAGACGAAAATTACGATCGGAAGGCGAGTTGAAAGGAAAAGTTTTGGAAGCAGCCAATTATATCATTGTAATATAATTGACTCACCGCGACCAACCGACCGACGTAAATAAAACTCCCCACGAATAATGAAACTCGTGAACGGACTTTTAAATCGAACAAAAATCTAAATCGGTATATTTTCGAAAATACACTCAACGATTTGTTTACCGCTAAAAACTATATTCCGCTATATATGTAGACATTTAATTTTCAGCCTACACGCGTAACGCTGTACGTGGTCACGATAAAATTTTTAATGCACATCAATGCAGGCCGCAGAGTACTTCGTGTACGCAAGCACGTTATACGCGTCCATCCCGCGCTCATCAAACTAATTAAAAAGCCAATTCCGAAAGCGTCTCCCCTCCCCTCCCCCCACAAAAAACTTGACCCCAAACTTCTCTCCGCTCACGAATTCATACATTGATATTCCCCGACTTTTTCCACCCCGTATAAACCACCCATCGACGTTAACAAGGCTTGCACACTTTTGAACAGCAGCGTCAATCGCACGCAAACTCATTTCACTCTACTTAATGCCCATTAGATGAGAATCCGAAGAGGGCAGCGATTCTCAAATTTCATTTTTTCGTATACATCCACGGACTAGGATAACATCCATCTTCGTCGTTCCTTTCCTCTATACCAACAGCTCTCCCTCTCTCTCTCTCTCCCTTTGTATAGCCCGTCTCTTTCTCCCTCGTCCTCCTTTCGCCTGTATATATACGCTCTCTCCCCTGTGTGTGATACCAGAGGGAGGGAGAGAGAGAGAGGCGTGTACGTAGGTATACGCGGGGGGAAAGAGAGAAGCGAGTGGTTTCGACCCAGTTTCACCCCGCGGTGGCCTCGTCTTGCACAATCAATACTTACACCACGGCTGTTTTCTCTCTTTCTCCTGCCCCTCCCTCCCCCTTCCTTCTTCTCTACCCTCTCCCCCCTCCCTCTCTTTCTCTCTCTCTCTCTATAGCGCTTTCTTTCTACCCCCATTGTTCTCTCCTCGTATAGCTCTATATACCCCTGTCCCTTTCTATCTGTTTTTCCGGTTCTTTCTCTCGCCTTACTCTCCGCTGCACACTCTGGATTTTCGTATACATACATATGTATATATATATATTTTCGGGATCCGGAATACAACGGCTATTTTCACTCGGTTTTTCGGTGGCGGTGGGCTATATATCGCGTTCTATTTTCATATACTGTTTTGGCGCAGGCTTATTAATTATCCAGAGTGTAAGGAGATATTATTATAGCTGGAAGATGGGGACTGTATCGCTGATCCTCTGAGTTTTTCCTGAATTGGAATTTTTTTGCTAAATCCTACGATTCTTTGATTTTTATAATGATTCGGATTTTTAGCTGATCCCTTTTTCGACTTTTCGACGGCTCGAGATGCGCGCATTTTTCATGCAAGAGTTGTTTCTGTAACGGTTTCGATAATTTAAGTACTTTTTCTCCGGTATGTCTAAAAAGTCGTTATAAGCATTGATAGATGATGCGATTCAATTATTTTCAGATAAACTACTTTATGTAGTATACGTATACCGCTTTTACTTATACATCATTACCAACTTCTCCGCTCCTCGGATAATTCTCTAAAAACGTCTAGTTACCGAATTCAAAATCGCAACAGCTGTATGTACTTACATCCGCAAAAACATTAATTTCCAAACTCCACCGGAAATGCAAGTATATAAAGTCCATCCTGCACCCCGAGCAACTATCCATCGGTCAATTTTTAACCACCATCTCTCGTCTGCATAACCCCGCTAAAATTCGTTATTAATAGAACAAGAAGGAAAAACACTGTTGCCACGTGGATCTGCTCACTCCGCGCTCGCGCGCACACACACACACATAAACACACATACACGCGTATACGTAAGAAGGGTGCGTCAGAGAATTGCCGGCATTTCGCGACGTCACACGAGAGCAACGGAATACCTCTCTATATATACCAACCCTGGAAAGAGAATAGATGTCGAGTACTTGTATGCATATACACGTGGTAATCGTCGAGAACGGGTAGACTTGTCTATATATATGACTTATATATAGGCACTGGTATTAACGCTGCTCACGCCATTCCGCACGAATATATAGCAATATCGAGGATTCATCGAATGTCGTCTATATTCTCTCGCCGCTCATCTAATATATGCCTACTCTGTCATCTATAGTTGAACAAGTTATAGATAACATTCATTGATGGGATTTCCATGTTTGATTATCAGGGGATGCAATTACTGCTAATGTTCGCAAACAGTCGTTTAAATGATTATTTGTCATCAAGGGAAATTATATTGGTTCTTGTTTTGTTGCGATGCTATTGTAGCCTTTTGAAATCGATGAGATTCTTTGCTATACGGCTTAAGGACACGGAAGCAACAGCGAGCCTTTACCGACTGGAGTCGGATTTCAACGAGCTGCAAATGCTGCACGCGGTCCGATCTGAAAAGAGATGAAAAGTGCAGGGGAACCCAAAGGGTTACGCTCGACCTACATTATATACAGCTGTAAGGGACTACTGGAATTTCTCACTATACACTTTGATACTTTCGGAGCTACACGTACAAATATTTGATCATCGTAGCGCGGAAAATTTAAGTATCATGTAACCAAGAGAATTTACAAACACATACATCGACTGGGATTTTCTGATTAATAATCTATTTCCTAGACCAAGTTCTACGAAAGTAGCACGTAATAGATCCGACTGAAGGTACCAAATCAACGAAATCTCTTATAAAGTACAAAAAAATAAACTCGAAAACATTCTAGTAAACACCCATTAGCCGAGGCCAAAGTCCTCAGCGCTCGCGCCATGCTCCACATGCTGAAAAAGCCACGGGGTGAATTTCGTAGCTCAGCCGCGTCGTCGTCGACCGGCCAACCGCTATATAGGTATACACTCACATATATATATACAGAAAAAAGTCGAGGCGCCGCGACGTCATGCGGTGGAGGATTTCGAGACAAATAGAGCATGGCCCAGATTTAGTTTCTCTCTCGGCTTCCGTGCACGAGTGAAAGAGCGACAGAGAGGGAGAGAGCACGAGATTGGTTGGTTGGGCGTCTCGTTGATAGGATATATCCCGGGCCACCAGCGATTGGCCAACTACCGCGAACCAGTACATCCAGAAATCCTCGACGATTTATGTATCTTACCCTGCGGGACTTCTCTAATTCTTTTGTATATTCGCGCTGGACTTTTATGCTTTTTCTAGTTGCATTGCAGTGCACTTTTTGGCTTCTTACTCGAGTACTTACATACAGTTTAAATATTAAGGAAGCGCGAGTAGACGATATTTAAATTATATCAGCGGAAGGTGTTTATTTGGAATTTTTTTTATTAATATCAGGCGCCAAAAATGGAAAAATTAACTCAATCTGTAAAGGTCTAATTAACATATATATATATATAATAAAGTAGACAATTTAATTCTTGTTACACATATAAAACGATTTTTTTCCAAGATGTCGAAAATGACGCGAGGTAAAATAGGTATTCTCGAATTATTAAAGTTCTCTGCAGGAGGAAATCTAATAAAACCACGATCCATCGACTCGTCACCTTCTCCTCGCAACATCAATCTCCCCTCGTCGATTTTAATTTTCTCCATCACGCTCACGGAACCATCTTTTAGCAAGCGGGCAAACTGCTATAAGGGCACCTCCCCGAGCCCCGCCACGCATCCAAAAAATCCTCCTCCTCCGAAATCCTTCGACGAGACACGCCGCATCTGCAGGAGAGGAGAGAAATGATGGGACGTCCTTGAGCTCCACGTCGCCCAATAGTTTTCTACGTAGCTTTCCAGGTAAATTTCTCCATCGTCTTATTTCTCTCTCTCTCTCTCTCTCTCTCTCTCTCTCTCTCTCTCTTTCTCTTTCTCTTTCTCTCTTATATATTGAGCCTACCTATACCAATACGTTACGAGGAAGGGACGGGGCCGAGCACCGAATTGGCCCAGCACTACCCAAGATTTATGACCGCTCAAGAACAGCAAAGAGAGAGAGAGAGAGAGAGAGAGAGAGAGAAAAGAACGGAAGCAAAACGGCTTATGTTAGAAGCAGCAGCAGCAGCGGCGGCGGCGGCAGAAATGTGGCAGCCATGGCGGCCCTATTGCTATATAAGCGAAGAGAAGGAGAACGCGAGGAGCGTGGAATTCGGCAAGTTGGAAAATGATGAATTTGCAAATTGTTCGCGGCGGGGGCAGGTGTAATGGCGATCGATCAACGAGTTATTAACGCTTCGCCGGAATATAGCGATATTTTGACACGATTGCACGTTGCGATGGTTTTTGCACGGTAAGCAATTATTCGAGAATGCCGCTGTTAATGATACACGCAAGCAAGAAGATATTTATAAAATTTAACCGTATAACGAATATATGTATACGAGAACTGGAAAAGACGAATCTAAATGCAAAAATTTCCTACGTCTTGGTGATTTATGAAATGTTGAGCTTTGAGATTTTAAGCGTTTACTGCGCTTATGGAATGTAAACTTTCGCTTCAACGAACCTTTTGAAATTTTCTAGACTGGAATTTAATATTGAGTAATGTTATTAAACATCCCGTAGACCGCTCGGTTCATAGCCAAATGGGCTCTATACGTTTGTAACGAAAATATCAACACTGTGAAGGTTGAATTCGAATAAACTGGTATAATGGATAATTGATTGTGAATTTCAACGGAACTTATTCTACAAGATTTTCACGTCTGTATTTGAGACTGTATTAAAACGTCAAATTAATCAGTTTTAATACAAATAAAAAGTCATATATATTAAACAATTATAAAATCGATATAATCGTTAATGAATTTATTTCTTAATTTATAATTAAGGACATACTCGACGGAAAGCACGAGATATTTTGAGTTGAAAGCAAATTTATATCAGCACTTTCCTTGAATGAAAGAGTAAGAGTGTTTATAGCCTTCAAACTCGATTTAGTTTTTAATTTCTAAAAATGTCGTCAAAATTTTTTGCTCAGAATAATAAGATTATAAATATTATTTGCCTTATTACAAAACTTTGATTAAACGAAACGTTCATCTAATCTACTATTCGAAAATCAGTTTCAAATTTGCATAAGCATCTTTCATCATCACCGACCAATCTTTGAATAATTAAATCAATAATTATCCAACTCTGTAAATTTTTAGTCGTTGGTAATGAAAACCTATAACCACACAGATTGGGTAAAAAAAGAGGAAAATTCACATGAAAATTTTAGCGAGAATTCCAACTCGTGTTCTCTATATTCTGTACTGCAGGTATACGGCAGTATGTCTAACGAGACTCGCGCGGTGATGAAAATTTTCGAGGCCGCCGAAACGAGGGGCCGTTTTAACGACGCATGTGCATATGTACGCGCTTGTACACTCCGCGTCTATTTTTGATGCTCGCTCGTTTCCCATCCACTGCTAGACCTTCGTATCACACGGACAACACATAATACGACATACGAATATTACACATTCTTATGCCGTTATAGCACTTGTTGCGACGCGCCCATATTTCGCTGATTCGCGACGTTTTATAGAAAATAAAATTTCGACAGTTGCTTGGCATGAAAAACTTAACTGCCTGGTAGGAATTCATAAAATAAGAGAGTCCATTTATTATTAAAAATAATGTTCAGCCCAATAATTTTTTAATTTTTGTAGCATAGACAAAATCCGAAAAGGATAATAATTATTAAAAAAATAGTTCATTAATTAAGAAAACTAAAAATAATTAAATATTTTAAACGAAAGAGAAATCTTCCACGAGTAAAAAAACTACATCGTGAGGTATGACGATACAATGTGAAATGTGTACATAAACAAACGTTCGACAGTTTGGTCGCTTACGAATCAGCAGTACATGAAAGCCAAGCTTGTACTGCGTATACAAAAGGAAACAAAGCACTAAAGTGTAACTGAATCTGAGAAATCATTGATATTCTTAGTTTTTAGTTGACTTAAAATTATTTTGTCTTTCATTATTAGTCTACGAAATATATTTGTATAAATGTAAAAGCGATTTGACTGAAAAAAAGGATTCTAATAATGAACTATCAACTGCGTTATATATGGTATAAGAACTTTCATCGATATTAATTTATCAATATGAATCATCCAAATTTCATCAATAATTTCCATATGTCATTTCTCTTAATTTGCACTATTGAAATCTTAGTGATCTGAGGTTATAAATATTTTACCGATTAAAATGTTGATGGTTGAAAATTAAAGATTTCATGATTTTTCCATAACATAAAACAGATGTGTAAACAAGTTTAAGAAATTTAAATTATAACGTTTAAGAATTCAGTGCCAGACTACAAAAGAAATTATTTTCCTTGAAATCTCATTCGACTGGTACAATTCTTAGTGTTCGTTAAAATTTTTCAAAAGAAAATTCGAACTACAAAACACCAGTTCAAAATTTCATACTTAGTAACTTCAAAATCATAAACAAATCCTAACGAAATTCAAACAAATTCTCGATGAAATAAAACGGTTCACAGAGTCGAAGTCTTCTTTGTTTTAAAATAAACGGTCGAGGTTCAAATGAAACGAGTGCTTTCTCCCTCTCGCCGTGTTTACATTTACTACACCAACAACTCAACGCACTAAGTCTCATGCTCTCGACAAACGGTCAAAGGGAACGATGGAAAATTTTCTGGCAGTTTGAAAAATACCCGAGTAAAAGTATACAGTCCCCACTTAAATGAAATGATATAGAATTGATTTTGGAAATAATTTTAATTTTTTTGTCTATTTTCAATAAGACAATTGAAATATTGACCGTATGAATTGAAACTTCGTATTTTTACATGAGTCTTCGATATTTGTACCTCAAAACATGTAGCAAACGATTAGCAAAATAAGCAAAATCGATTCTAACATACCTATTAATTAAAGAGCTTAACTCAGACGATCTTGTAATGCAAGTTTAATTTTTTACTTTCATGGTCGCTAACCCGTTTCAATTATTTCGTTCAAAAGTTATAACAAAATATGTGCCAACAGTTGGCGCAAGAAGGTTAAAAATGCTTTATCTAAACGGTCGTTATTTATTTTAAATTATTTTCGTATTCAAATAGTCTCATTCTTCCCTTCACGTATATACTTTCATAATATCTGGCATTTTTTGGCAACACATCAAAATATGACACTTATTTATTGTAAATATTATCTATAAAAATTCTAAATCGATTCTTTTTTTTGTTCTCACAAGTGTACGTCAATAGTATTATAAAATTTGATCAGTCGAATTTATATTCTAATATTTAAACGCATGTGCACAAAAGAACGCATTTTGGTGTAGTAATCAGAGAGTTAGAAATAACACAAATCACTAGGAACTGGACAAATTTACAATCAGGCTCAATTAAATAACTATAAAAACTTTAAATATGTACTATTTTTATTTCCTAAATTTACATACTCACTATACGATTTATACGTAACGTTCCACACATCTTTCGAGCTTACCTTAAGCTATTAACTATAAACGTGATTAAAGTAACTGTTCGTAATTAGCATCTTTTTTTTAATTATTTACAGATGTATTGTTATACGTTCGGCAATTTATACAATCATAAAAGTGACTCCTTCATCAACACGTACACACCATGTAATTCATTCGACATTCAATATTTTTACTTCTTCGGTGTGATGTCACATTCGATAGTCTCTTCAAAAATTTTTCACAAATGGTTTGTATTCATTGGCTTGATGAGGTAAAGTTAAAAATAATGAATACAAACACGATTAAAGGGGAAAGAGTAGTGATATAAAACTGAAAAGTTAACGTTTCTCGTAATGCATGAAAGTGCAAGATCAAAATCTTAGTGATCATTTAAAAAAATGAAAAAAACATTTTTGTAAATTAAATTAGCCCCCTATCAACTATCTATGCTTGAATATGTTATCAAATAAGTAGCATTTAATACGCATAGTCATACCGAATAGAATTAAATTATTGAACTGTTTTGAAGGCTTCCTCCCAAAGACGTCAGTTTGTCGATTGTCGAAACGAGTGCCTTAAAACTCACAGCTGAGACTCGTTCGGACAACAACAACAAAAAAATCAAACAATTAAGCTCGCTCAACTAGCAAAGTCTTTCTCATAGTCGATAATAGGTGGAGAGGCAGCGAGTTTACCGACCCCACCTTTTCTTTAAATGCTAGAAGTTGTCAAGGATAAAATCTTCCTTTTAATTTTTTCCTGTTTTTTTTTTTGTTGAAGCTAATACAGAGAGAAAATTGTACAAGCTCTGGAGATCGAATGGCCACCAGTGCCAACTTGTATTGTTTATTTTGCCATTTTAGCGTAAAAATTAAGAAATCGTCGTCTCATTCTGATTGTCCGCTTTGTCGATGGCGGCCAAGTGATCGGGTTTCTCACCTCGTGCATAGCGGTCCCACATCTTTTTGTAGAGCATTTCCATGCCAGCTGCATACATTTTACAGTTGAATAAGGGACTGTCCGACCTTGCTTCCCACACTTTAGCGCGAATGGCTTTCAAACTGAAATGAAAAATTTTAATTAGGTATATTATATTACATTTTCGTTTCATAAGGCCATAATACTATTATATAATTATTCATGATATCATTACACAATCATATTCTATATAATTTTTTTTAAAAATTTTTAATAAGTCATAACTATTAGATGTAATGATTTTAACAAAACTGGAAAAACTATTATTACATCTACAGTGCCATAAAACAACAAATATTATATTTTAAAACTTTTATATCAAACGTATCAACAATAACTGAGTAATTTTTCAGAATACTTACAATTCTCTGTCGGTTCCCAGTCTGATAGCAATCTCTTGGTACTCTGATCTCGTACGTGCTACAAGTTCTGGACATCCAAGAGTATTCAATTGACTCGCAGCCACTCTGGAAGCAAGAGTTTCACCAGGCAGCGTGACTACAGGCGTGCCTGTCCATAGAACGTCCATACTAGTTGTGTGACCATTACACAAAGGTGTGTCAAGGCAGACATCTGCCAATTGGCCGCGACGTACGTGCTCTTCTTTGGCCGCTACGTTGCTAAATAAGATGCGGCCTGGTGAGAGACCAAGTTGTTGAGCTGTCAACTGAAGATTCGGCTCGCCTACCGCTGGGAAGCGCAGGAGCCAAAGTACACTGTTGGGCACGTTCTTCAGGATCTGTGAAAAATTTTTGTATAAATAGTGTGTGCGTTTATAATCTTCATAGAACAATAATATCGGTTTATTTTTGAAAATTGTTAATTATAATGCTTAATTATAATTATAATTGTAATGCTATTATACCATTGAACTGTTTTATCGATAGGATTATACGTGTAAATCATTATTCTAACGAAATGCTACTTTTATTTACAAAAATATCAAATTTTCGATGGTCGTTTTATTTCAAACTAAATTTTATTTAATTTTTTAACGAGATACTTCTAACAGTTAAGGGTTTTTATTCTGCCTTTTTTGAGCTACCCAAAGCCAATATTAGTTTTATTATTTTATACTTACATATGCCCACATGTGAAGAGTGAGAGGGTCGATCTTATATAGTTGATTAAAGTTACAATAAACAACGGCATCTTCTGGCAAACCATACTGTTGCCTTGTCGTAATGACAATATTTTGCGGCACTTCTTCTCCAGTGGCGGTTTTATTATTAACCTGTGTTGTTGCCATTCCATTTTGTACTACGACACCGTTGACCGACATCTGACACTGTCCGGATGCGATCATAGTCTCGATAGGTGTGGTCGTTGGTAGCTCGGCGACCTTCATCGAGATTTCTACTGCTTTGCTCTTTGATTGACCTTCTGGAACGATGACTTCCTTTATTTCCTTGATGAGTGTGGACTCGATCATTGGTGATAGATCTGTGGCGTTGATGACTGCTACATTGTCTGCTAGCTTATTGCCCTTGTTTAGCTTATCGGTTAAGATAAGTCGCTCTTTGAGATGCGGGAACATTTGTCTATAACAATAAAAGATTATTAATATTTGTTTATTAAAAAGTTAGGAATAAAGTTTATATGTGATGCATCACACTTATGAACGCTGGATTCAAGTATAGTATTTTCTATTAAGAACTTCACTTACATTGAATAGCAAATAAAAATGAAAATAATACAATTTAATCATATTTAAAAATGTAAACCAAAATATCAAAACATTACCACATTACTAAATACCAAGGTTTTAAAATATAAAAGAAAATAATAATATTTTAGTCTGAAAATTAAGATATAGTTTAAAGTATTCATAAATGTAAGAATGAATTTTAAATTTAAGTCGATAATTTTACTTATTAGTCGTTATCAGTGAAATCATTGTTATTTAGTTATATTTCATTGATGCTATTTATTGAAATGGTAAATCTAAGTAATCAAAGTTTAATGTACAATTATACAACTAAAATCTTTATTTACAGGGAATTAGTAGAAGAGGCATAAGAATTGATAAAGAATATGAGTACAAAAATAAAATTTTTCCAATCAAATTCTAAATCAATGATAAAATCTGCAAATTACTTATTACAATTGTTGCACTATTGCATATCTTAATGGCACCAATCAAGAAAGCCAGGTCTCTGTATCCATAAGTTCCTTACCTGTGATCTCCAATGAAATAAGTGTGTGGCATGTAGGCGAGCTTCTCGCTGTACTGACTCGCAAGCTCGAGCGGCGAGGTGACCTCGTCGGTGATCAAATAATCCATAAAACTCGCTCCCGAGGTACCTGGATAACCGAGCCACATAACCTGAATTGGCGCCGGTCTCAGGGCGAATATCTCATTTCTTGCACCCTTTGTGTACCCGTTCATGTTAACCAAAATGTGAATACCGTCAGAGCTGATACGGTCTGCTGCCTTGCCGTTGCAAGGCACCTGGGACAAGTCAACGAAGTGCTCGGACTCGCGGGCTATTTTGCCACGGAAGGTTGTACCATCGTCTGAACTCAGAGCGTAGCAGAATACCTCGACGTTTAGTCGTTCATGCAGACCAGGAATCGACTGCATGAGATGAGAGGTCGGATGGTTGCCGAAATCAGAGGAAACGTAGCCGATCTTTAGACGAAGCCCAGCTTCCCTTGGGTACTTGTACGGCTGTTTGTGCAATACATGGATCTACGGTAAAAGAAAATCGAAATGAGTCAGCACATTTAAAAAAAAAATATATTATACAAAATCTAAAGTTTTACTGTGTCTTAAAGACATATTTTTAAGTACATTAGTTTTTGAAACTAATAATCACATAATGATTTTTACGTTTTATTATTGAAAAAAATACCTAGATAGATACTACTACAAGCATATTATAACATTACAATTTCGTACTATTTTTTAAAAATATTTTATAAAATAAAGAATTTTATAAATATTTTTACATTTTTTCATGTATTAATTAGTCATAGATAAACATGTTAGGGATGTGCCAGGGTCGAAAAGATTTCTACCATACCGATTTTGCATTTAACGAAATACATGATGAAGATAGAGATTAATTTTAGAAAAAAACTCCAAAAATTAATCTTTGAATTTATATATTTCGATAAATGCAAAAATCGATAAGCTAAGAATTTTTCCGACTCCAGCTTATGTCCTTACAATAAAGTTTCCGTACAAGATTGTACTTCAAAAATTAGTAAAATAATGGAAATCTGTTTAATATTAACCACCCATATAATTTGATTGCATTTATCAAGTGAATCTGCGCGTGGAATTGCAATTTTAAGAATTGCCAAGTGCATCATGAACATTGTAGCACACTAAATTTGGATTAATAGCGGTAAGGTCATTTCGGAATTGCAATTGCTCTATGACTAATCCTTCATCCTTTCACTATGATTAGTGCAAAAACTAGTTCAGAATTTTGTTTATTGAATAATTATGCAAAATTTGATAAGAGAAATTCAATGGGTAATAATTTATATTGTTACAAAGTGTTTAACAGAATTGCTATGTTATTTCAAGTTTATTTTAATATAAATGTAAGTTAATTGTTTATGTATTTTATAAATTAATTAGATTTAAAATTAGTTCAAGTAGAATATTAAATAATTTTATCAAAATATTGCTATTCAATTTTCCCACATATTTACGAACATTGAAATTCAGTTTTTCCACTTTGAATACAATGTTTTCAATATTTTTTTGGGTGGAAAGCTGGATTGACGATGAAGGAACCAATTAATTAATACAGTGCATTCATCATTGGTTTTTTTGATGATCAATCTAGGCTCCCAAATTTAAGCAAATTATGGAATAAACTCTCTATTTTCAATGTTTTTGGACATGTTGCGTATTGATCTGAGACTTAAAATAATAAATATTTTTTCTCCTCATCTATCCTTATAGTCTTAAAAGAAAAAAGTCTGTTTTAACAACCTTCTCGATGCACAAATTGGCATGTCTCGCAGCGATGGCCTTCCTGAACTCGTGCGACAACGGATATAGCATGGAATGATGTGGATGAACGCTGGGTAGTCTGTTTTTGTCCAGCTGTTCAGCAACGATCGATACAAGCTTCTTCATCCTGGCCTCGTAATCAGTCCAGTCGCATACTATTTGCAGGCAGTGCGCCAGATTGCAGTAGGCATCCGGGAAGTCGGGCTTGAGCTTCAGCGCTGTCCTGTAGCTCTGTATGGCCTCTGGTATATTGCCCGAATCCTTGTGTATGGAGGCAAGATTCGAGTGTGCGTCAGCAAACGCTGGATTAATCTGTATAGCTCTGGTATAGCATTGAAGTGCTCCTTGAACATCCTGCATCTCTTTCAAGGTGTTTCCCATGTTGGAGTAAGCATCAGCGAAGGTTGGCTGGATGCGTATCGCTTCCTTGTAATGCATCAGGGCCTCGTTTAATTTGCCCTGCTGTTGTAATACGGAGGCCAGATTACTGTGGGCCGCGGCAAATTCAGGGAACACTTCAAGTGCCTTCAGATATAGGCGTGTTGCTTCCTCGATGTAGCCCTGCTCGCGTTTTATGTTGGCCTACGGAAAGAATGAGGTATTAGTTTATTGGATGATGAGCTCTTGTTTATGAACTTATTTGATACATGTAAAAGTTGAAGTGTATACGTGTATTACATTTTCTTTATAATGTAAGCTATTCATTTACATAGTAAACTCTTTCTCCCATAAATCGTTTAAAAAGTTATGTTTGAAGCATAAGATAAAAGTACAATATAACATTGTTCTGAAATTTTTTTATCCTGTATAATATATGATAATAGTGCATCAATTATTTTTCTTGTAAAACAGAAAACGTATATCATTTTACTTTTGGTATGGAATTAGAAATTGGTTGTATTCGTGCTTCTAAAATCTATAAATTTTATACGTACACATAAATCAATATAACAATTTTAGCGAAGTATTTTATAGCTTTTTTACAGCATAAGCAGGTTTATGCAGTGAAGTTAAGCGTGCTATAAATTGAGTCATTAGTGAATCTTTTTATCATAAAAAATTTGTCATAAACTTTTTAACTACTGCTGTAATTAACGACTAATTTGATTATATTATAAAAAAAACTATAAGTTTTAAAGTAACAATGAATCAAAAAAATCATTTTTTGAAAATCAGCAGAAAATATTTTAACAACATTTTTCTAAATTTTAAATTGAATCTGAAGTAGCTGTAAAGCAAAAACCAGAAATATCGTTTCACCGCAATTATCCATCGAATAAATCAAAACATATTTGCACCGTCGTGGCCATAAAATCACGTAGCAAAAAGCATTACTCTCGATCTCGCTCGAGCACGAAATAACTTCCCGCAAATCACGGCCAATTTGAGGCGCGTGCTCAAGGAACAAAACTGCGCATCAAGTGCACTCTCTCGAACCTCGTGCACTCGGCACAACTTCTAGAGAGCGGGGACCACAGACGTTGCAGACAGTCTTTGACGTAAGCGTAAAACGATCTCGAAATCAGTCGTACCAGATTGTTGAGCGAGTCGGCGTGCGTCGGGCAGAGACGCAGCGCCGTGTTGTAGCACTCCTCGGCCTCGACCACTTGACCCTTTTCCTTGAGCGCGTTCGCCAGATTGCAGTAGGCATCTGGGAAATTCGGCTGGAGTTCGATTGCGCGCCGGTATGTGTCGATCGCAAGATCGATGAGCCTGAAATTACGAGGTAGGTTAGACAGGAGGTATTGGGCACGTGTGCGTGCATGCACTAAAATGTCGCCTCATGTACGGGATGCTTGATTTTGATGTTTCGACGAGACGTGGAATGGATTATGGGACGAGGGGTTTAGAGTTGGGAGGATAAAACGTTCTTGTAGACGTTACAGTACTTAACTCACGGATTAAGGAGATGCGCTAGTATCGGAAAGATCTCACCGCGGTTATAGTCGGTGATTTCTTATTTAAGGAAATATAATATAAAGGTAGATATTATTGTTGAGAAAAAAAGAAAAAATACTATGTGACTCCAGTCTTATAACATTCTATAAAAAATCAATTCCTATCTTTGTGTTTTACATTTTATGCAAAACATTAAGGTACGAAACTATCCTACTCTGACACATCCCCTTCAATAAAATTCGTTGGTGATTCTGTTTATATTTCATTTATCAATTTCAGAGAAAGATTATGCCCGGACAAACAGAAACCGTATTTAATACCTTAATATCATAGCAGAGAATACCAAGAAATCTAAGTAACTTCGTATTCGGATTTAATGGAATGCATATATTTACATGCCCGTAATACTAACATTACATCTATTTCTTTTTCACGGAACCAAACGTAATCGCAGGAAATATTTTCACGATTTCACTTGAAACAAAAGCATTTTCCACTATAAATTTTGTAACAAAAAGCATCAAAGGCGCTCGCGTGAAAAAGTATAAATATGAAAATCAAAGCCCACCGCGACAATGGGTATAAACGGATGAAATTTGCATGGAACATCCATTCGAAATAATGAAGAAGGTATTTGTGTCATGTACGCTCGTTGCGCTTTGTGCTCGGCCAGCGGCGATGAATTTATCCGAGAGAGCGAAAAAAGCAAGCGGACACGCGTCGGTTCTAGCGTTTAAAAAAACATTCATCCGTGACAAAAGAAAAAAATAAAAAAGAGAAAATCGAATTAAAACTTACCCTTGCTCGTAGTAGACGCAGGCCAAGTTTCCATGGACGACTGCATTGTTGGGGCTGAGATTCAGAGCGCGGAGATAAGCGGCGACGGCTCTGCAATGACCATAAAGAGGAAGCGTTAGCGTTAAATATTCGTTTAGCTAGCAGATGTTTCGCGTGCGACGGCTGCGAATTTTTCGCTCAAGGTGAAAAATGCACACACGAGCTAAATTGGACATTAAAAGTGAAACACATAATTATGCATATATTGTTATTTTTCTCTTTGCGTTGCTGCTTTTTGCTTGGTATTGATCAGCAAGTACTCAACTTAATTTTTCATTGTCGCATATATAAAACTGCAATTAAATGGAAAAAAATCTTATGGGATATCACCGGGCTAGTAAGATTAATTGAAACTGAAAATTAAGAATGTTCTTTATTCTCCTGCTGGCATTGATTGCGGATCTAATCCTTATTTATGCGCAGAGGTCGATATTTTATTAAGTAACCTAAAGGAGGATAAAGGCGACCTGAATAAAGGGAAAAAAGGTTGGATCGGAAAGTCAGAAAAACTTTAATGGATTTCTGGAGTAATAGAAGGAGTGCGACTCGTAAAAACTATAAGGTAAAGAAGTACGAGTAGCTTAGTTCGGGCTTAATAGCTTATAAATTTGGTTGTTGAAAATTCGTAATCGGTTGGTCTGATGAAAAAGAAAATTTTGAAAAGACGTTTGTGACTTTTTAATTACTTACTGAAAAAGAATTTTTCAAGTATTTTTATTGTACAAAGGAAAGCGGTAGCTACCGGAATACGTAGGATGGAGACGGATTTTCACTTTAAACATCCCTTGACATGTCACGGAGAATCTACCGGGTGATTGGAAGGTATTTTCTTTGAGGCATAGTTGTGACATTCCGAATATCTCGAGTCACTCACGAGGAAATACATTGTAAACGGATTCTTGTTCCTAGCTTGACATATACAAACTAAGTAGTACAAACCAGTATTCGATCAGGCAACGTTAACTATTTAGCAATGACAAATGCAACAAAAATGATAGTTGTAATATCAACATGTTTCTAATAAAAACCAATAAAATTAAATTTTAAGAGCATAATAAACTTAAAATAAATAATTTCATATCGATTATTGACTCTCATCCAATCGAAATGATCAAAGTAAAAATCATCCTATCTCTTTCTCCTTGTAAAGCTTTAAAATAACACGGACGATTTCGAGAAAATAAAAAGGCGATTCAGCGAGACCAATCCCATAATCCGCACCGTGCAATCGTTACAGAGTGTGTATGTGTGCGCGGGGACGGAAAAGGAAAGCTACGGAAAAACTTGTAAAAAAGAAGGTGTAAAAGTGAACTACTGTGTGCCATCGCGACAAACTGCTACACACACACACAAAGGACAAAAAGAAACAAAGCGAAACAGAACAAAAAGTATCTGATAATGAAAAAACAGGAAGGAGCAGAACTCAATCGCGTTTGATCGTCTCCGTGCACAAAACGAGTAAAGAATGGGTATAAATAAAACGAGTGCCGAAACATATGGCCCTGCCGAACGAATACCGTATACATGTATCACGATAGCACGAGATATGGATAATGTATCGCACCATTTTTACATGAACTATTCGTTCGAATGGCTTTTTTTCTATGTCAAGTGGTTTCAGTTTCAATATTCATGACTCATCTTTTGTTTATTAAAAACGAATAGCTCCAATCCTTTTGAATTAAATTGATTCAAGTTGAAGAATTTAAACCATTCTTAAAAATATTATGCATTTTGATTAATATTCAATTATAACGTAATCCTACTTATAAAATAAATTATTCATCGAGGAAACTCGAGCATCGGCATCAACTGCCAATGAGATGGTAAGTACAGAGGGACTAGCGAAATTGCATACCAATTATTCACCGCTGACAAGGTGCAAACTCAAATATCGTCGTAGATAAACCACGACAACGCCAATAAATAAACTCTTTTCACGGACACTTTTATCCACGACTGGCCCACACAAAGCTCAAGTTACAACTTTCAATTCCCCCGCGGTGGATAAATTTGTCCCCCGTAAATTCGTCGTCGGTGCGAGGATACCTCTTAATCCAGGACTTGACCCAAGCGACGCATCCAGCTGGGGGCTGCCTCGCGATGGTGCTCTCGAGCTGTAGCCGCAAGGTAGGCGCTATACTCGTCGAGGGCGAGATCACCGTATACACGATGACGCACTGGTACTCCATCCCTCCATCGCTGACGATCTAACAAGCCTCTCTCTTCTCTCTCGCCTTCTTTTGCCCGCGCAGATTTAACGTAAAGCTCTGTGTATCACGGAAGAGGGATTATCTATTATGAATTCGTGGCTCTCTGTGTGTCTGTGCATCTGTGTGTAAAAGACGATTCGTATATAATATACGAACGCGCTGCAAAGTTTTGAGGTTGCGCGCGCGCGCGGCTTAAGCGTGATACACCGCCTGGGATTGCAGGGATTTTTGTTTGCCGATTGCCACCTCCTCGCTCTTTTTCGCCGCTGCAGCAGTCGACTTTTGCTTTGTGAATGTTTTGTAAATGAGTTTGCGCAAGCTGCGCCAGTTCCTCTTGGTATTATATGAGCTTTTCGCGGTTGCGAGTACGATTGAGTTTTCGAGTTGCAGGCTTGCTCAAAAATAGCATGTTTCGCGTTCTCCGCGCGCGTGTTCTGTGCGACGGTGTTATATCGCGCGAAAGAAAAATGCTTTACAACCGACTAAAGTGCAGTATAATTGAGCGCGGCGGGAAAGTGAAGTTTGTATTTATGCTGATTTTATCAAAGGTATACTGAAAATTGCATAGTATTATCTACCGTTGAAGTATTTATTTCCTTAAATGAGACATAGCTTATCCTTTTTTTTTCCTGCTAGCAGGCCACTTATCTTGAAAATTTTAGAAATATAATCTTTACTTTAACTTTTGATAATAATATGCTGCGATAAAATATTTAATTATATTACATTTTAATTTATTAAATAATGCAAGGCAAGACTTTAATTATAGCATGCGGTTCGCAATTTATACCTCTTGGATAAATAAAATTATTAATAAATTTATATATAATCAAGATATAATAAATTAATAAAATACATATTTATTTGAAACAAAGGTAATGGAAGGTATAACTTGAAAAATTGACGTTGCAGAAAATATAGACCGTATCAGAGTATATTACTTTTAAATAAACAATGAAAAACATTCTCTAAGAAAGATAAGGGGTTATTGTTAAACAAGCGACGGCTTCAACGCTAGTGGATCGATGATATGCATAATTATAACTCCTATATACCGTGGTGACCCAATTTTCTTTAGTTCCCTTACAATAAAATTAACATCGCATTTTTTTTTAGACCATTTGGTTCCCGACCACGAGTTTGCGTGTTAGAACTTAGTTTACATTAATTATGTTTTGAAAAATTAAGCACAGCTGAAAAGAAAAGAAAATCTTGTTGATAATACAATTTTTGTGTGTGTGTTTCTAAAGAAACTTTAACGAATCGTCTGTTACCACATTTCCACAGTCTATTGAAATACGCAATAAGCTTATTAAGAAGGTCGATGCAGCTCGGATGTGCAGAAAATGGCATTTCAGCGTATATACACTTACAACGAAATAAAAATAGACAGATTGACATTCAAACGAACGGCTTCATTACCTCGATTTGTATTTCGATTTATTCGCCGCATCGAAGTTTTCCGCGCGCGCTAATTTAAAACCGTATTTGAACCGTATGCAAATGTACAACCTGCTACAAAAAAAATCTACAAGCCAAATGTCCCAATTACAGCGCCATTTTCTTCCTATCGAGCCCATAAATCTCAACAACGTACCTCGATGCCGATAACTTTAAAATATCCTCTTGCTACGTTGCCACTGCGTTTTGCTGCGTTGAACACCGAAATTCTAAGTTTTCCTCGACTTTGGATTGCTTAGAAAAAAACCGCACTGTCTTTCTACTACTGTGATCGTAAAAAAGTCTCTCTTTGCGTATAAAAAAATCAAGTACAAAACACTAAAAGGACTAGACGTGAGAACTAGCGTTTGTTCCGACTGGGTATTACTGTCGGCTATAATAGTTCAGAGCAATCAGTCTCTTCGTTCCGAGCGCGCAAAAAAGTCCCTTCTTGGTTTATCCTCGTAAAGAAAAAGGATAATTCACGAGTGTGTGTACCTTCTTCTTCTGACTTAAAAGGTTTTTGGCGTTCTCCCACCGGAATAGTCAGAGGCGCTCGCTTATTTTTTTTTTTTCGAGTAATACCAAATTTCGACCTCTTCTTCGCTCTTCGCTCTTTTTATACTTTCATTCAACGTCAAGTTTCTTTCACTCTCTTTTTACTTTGTAATCGTCCTCCTTCTCCTCGTGTTTAATCATTCGCGAACCAAAAAAAGAACTGTTTCTTCGCTGCTCGAGTACATCCCAAGGTAACGAGCATCTCGTTCCAGCCTTGTTCACTCGTGATGTGAAATGCGTGAAAAATTTTCTTACTGCAAAATCAAGTATATCGCGTTCGATTATTCGATTATATATATATATATCCCTAGCACATATATATGCCACGGTCAAGCCTTCGCTGCTGCGGATATATATCACGAGGGAAAATTTGGTAGTTGAAATTTCCGCTGTCGACGTCGGCTTCCGCGGTTTAACAGGAAAAGTTATATCTTAACTCGCTTCCCTTTCGTGCCTCCTGTCTCCCGTAAATTACGCGCTCTGGAAGAACAAAGAAATCCATTCTGTGCTTTTCCGTCTCCTCGATTCGGGATACGGAGCGTGAACCGGTAATGGAGCCGATCTAACCCTTGCGCCCACATTCATTGCTATATATACATGCAATCCAAGAAATTCTCAAGGAACGAAATTCTTAAAAATTGACGGACAGAAAGAAAGAAAAAAGTCAACGAGCGCATTTATCAAAACACATCTTCGCAGTACGATGGGCAAAAGTCAGGCGAAATCGACGAGGCAGAAAAGACACGGGAATGGGAATTGGAAATTGATATCCGCTGGTGGATGCAGTGTAGCGCGCGGATTGCGCCAAGCTTCCGAGATTAGAATTCGCAAGAAGCTTGCGCGCGCGCACTGAGGCAATGGTGCAGACGAGCGAACTGGCGAACCGATACACAATTGTAATATGTATATATATAAATACTAGCCTCAAGGATTATGACCTTGCCTACTTTTCCGCTTTCGGGCTTTACAAAGGCACACGAGTGGATCTTACGTTCCGATATTTATGCTCTCGTGCGAGGTGGCAGATGAAGGCTTCCGTGATATGACTCGATTGATCGTAAAGTTGTTTTCTTTGTTTTTTGACGCCATGCGAAGTGTGTATAATTATATATTGTAAGATTTAGTACAATCACGATACTCTTGGATGAATTGTAATATACTGTACTTTTACTATGTTACACGAAAATGTGATCTTGTGGTTGAGACTTTATAGTCGCCATATAGAGTAACTAAAAGTCGGCTTGGACAAAATTAATCACTCGAAATAAGTTGGTCAACCCAAAAACTTTACGAAGCGAGGATAAGGCAAACTTTTTATGCAATTCTACATAATTAAGTTATATTGTTTACAAACGCAACGTCCCCCGAGACACTTACACACAGTTTTAATTAACTGCATTTTACTTTAACTTTTACACAAACATTCGGCTAGCAGCATATGAAAATGACAGTAAAAATGTATTATGGCATAATTATCATGGACGCGCAACATCAAGCCCCACAGCGAAATTATAATTTAGCGCGCACAAGTACATTACGAAATAATAAACATCGTTTTAAAGTTACAGCGTATAAATTCCGTTTTAATTACTGCCAGCGAATCGCAACGAAAACACAATTCCTCGCTCCGCTGGGCTGTTTTCGCGCCAATTCGAATAACGCATCCCTGCGGCCCGACGATAACCGTTGTATTATACCGTTCGAGAAAAACAAAAAAGAAGAATTATTCTCAACGAATTTTGGACCAAATGCGATGTGAATTCTCGTTCGTAGGAATGCAACAACAGAAGGATACAACATAGAGTTACCGATATATATATAGAGTGCGGCTGGATAAATTTTAGTTGGGAATTAGAGCGCGTAAACAGTGTCACTCACCGAAGAAGTCAGCCTGCAGTTATAAAATGTAAATCGCGCTTGAAGCTGCGAGTACCAACACGGAAATTGGGAAGAACTGAAAAAAGTCAATGAGTACACGTAAACGATCGCGTCTTCTCTCGCGGACAGTCTGTTCTCGCATCGCCATTTAAATCTCCGCTGCGGAAATCCGGATGTTTTCTCCCCGAGTTGACGAGCATTAATTAAATCCAAAGAATTCGGAAATTCCGGAACTGCCAGGCCTAGCTATTCAATAAACGTCGAATATAATTTCTGACTCGTTAGGGTATTTGGATAAGTACTATAGAAGAGCTCGAAAGGAGGTTATACCTCACCCAAGGCTGTAACAATGCGGGGCTGCAGCTGCTTTATATACTTTCTTTCTTTTGCCTGTCCTTTTTATACAATAAATTTACTTATATCAGAATATTATTTTGAAAATTAACAGTGAAAGTTGCAAAATGATGCAAAATTTATTATACTATGCGTGTACTGAAATTTAAAAAAAAAGGTGCTGGCGAAATAATAAAGCTGCATTCAACGCTTCGTCACTTTATTTCTTTGATATTCTGTGTATAGTAGGGAATGAAAGCTTTGTTACGACGGCCATTGTACTCGGATCTTTTCACTTAGCGATGCGACGAGATGGCGACTAACAAATATTATTACATCGTTATGCCATTGACGCCCAACTTCAATACATCAAAATACATCGTAAATCCATTCAATTTCGTCATGCTTATTACGAAATGATAGCGTTTGCTTAGATAAAAAAAGGTAATATATGCAAATGTATCTCGAATGTTGGGCTCAACAAAGGAATCCAAAGAATATTAAGCTCGCGCGTATAACAAGATAAAGGAAAATTTTCCGTGCAGCGCGCAAACATCGTATATACGTAAAAGTTACTGTGCATCCGCGCGCGCATGTGGAGCAGCATTCAGCGTCGTAAGAGCGTCTGCTTGAACAAAGAAATGTGTGCGATAGTGCGTTACGTTGGAATACCATGATATAGACCTGGTAAAAAGCCGTAAAAACTTGTTCATTTCATAAACGTTAAGAGTGTCATAGGTTTTGTTACAGTGCTGCCGCCGCGTACACAAAGCACGGTAAGCTATTATATCGCAAACTTTTTTATTTTAATCTGCACGGTATTTTACTTAAACGCAAAAATGAAGAAACTTCAAATTTCAATATCTGGTCTAGAAACTCTCAAAGATATTCAAACGAAATTTCGCTTCAATATTAACCAAAGATAAGAACCCGACGCATTTGAAACAACTACGCAAACAGCGAATGCAAAATCAAACTTTACAACTGAGTATGTATGCATGTGCAAGCGAAACAACTTCAAAGCGCAATTACAACGTCTGCGAAATCAATTTCTCAACTGTATAATAGCACGTATACGCAGCGACTTGCTCGGAGCAAAAAAAAAACAGTGAAACTACCCACAGTATATAGTCGTAACAAAGTCGCGAAACTTTCTTTCAATGAACCAGGTGAAGAAGCGAAGGAAGCTCACGGGACTTTATACAGCCAAGTTTCCCTGGCAACTTATTGCCGTCATTTCCATCGAATTCAATTTTTAATCTCGCGTACGTGCATATATATACATGCGAACTGATTTTTCCGGTACACGCAGCCTATACATGTATACTCGTAAAAGTGACGGATCCGGTGCGATGCACAGCACGCGATAAGCTCGATCGAGCCTTTTGCGAATACGTGACGGACGTATAAACAGCTCGCGAATCAGGAGACTTCGCGTGAGCTGTATATAGAGCCACACGGAACTATAACCGGCTTCTCGAGTGGTTTTATCTATTGGCGCGCGCGCGGTGTACATTGCCAGAGAGCGGAGCATAGCTTTAGTCGGGGGGATCAAACGAGTCAGCTGACGATATATTTTGCCCCGATGATATGACTTTACTTTTCGACGATCGGAATCCAAGTTTTCGTTAGCGGATGATCGTAAAGCAAACTTTTCATTCGCTTTCGCAGCGGGAAAACAAAGGCGCGTTTTGAAGAAGAATATATGGCAAAGATAACAAAAGCGTGGACCAAGGGCGTATTTGTTCTAGACTGTACGGTTTCTTGCTGCAATTCAAATTTTTCGGACTCCATAGCCCCAGCGTCAACAAACGTCCGTCCTTTGTTTTGCTCGCGAAAGAATTATTGCCTAGCAGTTCGCGAGTGCGAGCGAGCAAACATTTGCTCGAAACTAGCAAACATTTTCTTGCCGATTGTGTACATATATATATATACACACACGATTGTTTAAACAAATATACGGCAAAGTTTATTTGACCAAGTTTCGCCAGAGGCAAGTTACACCTTCGAAATCACATATTTAACGTAAACTTGTGCGCGCAAGGCTAAAGAAGTTTCGGTGTACAATTATAGAAATTTGTATAATTTAGCATCCGGTAGAAAATGGCGTATTACAATTGGAATGTCTGCGGGAAAATCAATCTCGTATAGCAAAATGAAAAGAGATTAGATTAACGATTGCACTGACCCATTTTCCATATAGATAACAGAGAGCAGCTGAGAAGTTGGGTGTCGCTTTTGGCCAGAGGAATGTCAAAACCAACGGAACAATTAATGAATTTCAGCTGTGCAGCGTTTCGAATCTAACTATACGACAAACCTCGATCAAATGAAACTAATTATTATCTCGCGCTGGTCTGTCGGTGACGGGTCACTCGAAAACACGCCTCATCAAGTCATCCGAGCATAACAATAAAGCTCGGAAAAGTCGGCGCGATGCGCGTCGTAAATCGTATACGAGAACGTCGTCCTGTCCTCCTGTCTCCGCCACAATATACCAATCCAACACCCTCGGCCCGTTTCGTCGGCGGAAACTAGGGTAAGCGCACCAGTCAATGGTCACTTAAGCGCCACTACATATATACCTATATGCGTACGCTTCCGCGCGATCGCGTGATCCTCTATTTACCCGAATTAATCAACCAGTCATCGAATGGCCATCCCTCCCCCTCCTTTCCCATAACCCCGTAAATCAACCAGAGCGCGAAACTTTTCAATCAAAAAATATCGTCACACCATGCACAAGTCGAAGCTCAATCTGCACGTTACCATTAACTCAACCATTGTCACACTGGGGGCCGTACGGCGTTAAAAGCACGTGGTAACAGCTACTAAACAGCGGCACACCTCATCTCCATCGATGAGTTCTTGCAACCAAAAGGCAAAAAACAAGGAGGGGGACGAAAGCGAGTAAAGAAATGAGACAGAAGCAGAGAAGAAGAAGCAGAAGAGGAGGAGCGAAGAGAAGAAGAAGAGAAGAGAGAGAATCTACGAGGTGTAGCGCACGCCAGACTACGAGCTAAACTACTGGCGGGCGGGAGCGGCACATCGGTTGCAGCGGTTGCGGAACTACGGCTCTCTCTCTCTCTCTCTCTCTCTGTCTCTGTATCTGTTAGAGAGAGCAGCGCGCAGCTGTATTGGCGAGACCGGCTACTACTACTAGTATATACCAATGCTCGGGGGGTATTATACCCGAGGCTCGAGGAAGGAGCTATACAGCTCGGCGGCAGCGAGTTGGCGTCGCGACGACTGAGAGGGGCTGCGGACGACGGTTGCCAGGGGTGATTGCCGCGGCGGTGGCGGCGGTGGCAGCGGCGGCGCACGCGCCCCAGAACCCTCGAGGATACGTGTGTGCAGTGAGCGCGAGGTATACTCTTCGTTTTTTCGCCAGAAGAGGAGATCTCATTGGGATGGTGGAGAAGAGCTGCTGTTGTCGATTGGCACGATTGGCACGATTGGGATTTATAGCGATTGTGCGAGGGGCGATGGTTAATCGCTGGAGAGGTGAGAGAGTCGAGAGGAAATTCGGAATGATTTTGGTCTTGCTTCGGGATGACCTCTTTTTGCTTAATATGGTTGATGAGAGTTTTAGAGATTATATTTGTGTAAAAAGCTTGTATATAGGTGACTGATTGCAAGTTTAAAGCAAGTGTTACTAACGAAATTCAAGCTTTGTCAAAATCATAATGGAATATTGATTTAGAATGAAGAAAGATTTGTTAGTTATAGAACTGTCTTAAGTTACCGACGCTGCAGCTAGTCCAATTTGTCCACAGCTCGGACTCTGAAGTTTCCAATTCGATCAAAGACGGTTTTATTTAAAAAAGATTCGTTCTCATTCCCTGTATAGCTAAGAATTCTAGCTTTCAATGTAGTAATAATGGGAAAAAATGTAACAGATAGCTTCCATTTCGATATATTCAGACATTGCTCTATTCCATGACTCCGATATTCGGTTACTGGTCGCTTAAGTATTTATAACCCATTATCAAAGAGTCTATACACATACAGGATACCGTAAATACACATATATATCTATCCATCGAGGTTCACGGTATCCAATGTCGTATAAGGGACACAGCATAGACTAAAATTACAGTTAACTTTGAAAGACAGTGCCGATATTTGATCCCGGGGGTGCCACTAAATTTTGGATCCCACCACATAAATGGATGATGGCTCGCTCCCTGACGTTTAAGCCGTTCTCCTGGAAAATGCCATCTGGGATTACATCCGTCCCCCAACTATTTCACCCAATATTCGATAGATTGTTAATGTCTCGCCATCTTTCATTCTCATAGCTCAGAGTTTTCTTTCGTCGCCAAATGACCACAATGTCTGGTAAATAGTGTTACAGCGAAACTTGTTAAACACTTCAGGCATCTTCTAAAATGTAATGTTAAAAATAAACTAGGATAAAAACAGTTTCCATCTCAGAATTCTTTCGATACAATGGTTAATGTTGGAAAAACCGAGACGAGTGTCCGGATGCCATTGCTGAAAAGGCATGACAGAGAGACGGCGGTTGTTATGTTATAGCCTCCCTTTCTACTCTACTCAACTTGGCATCGAGTGCTTGTCGGTACATGTCTCGTGTGTGTAATCGTGAAAAAATCATCAATGAAAACCTATTTACTATGTGCGCTTGCCAAGTGTATTTACTCGATGTGTCACACGAGGCTTGTTTATTCTTTTTTCCCCTCGGTGATATAAAATCAATGCTGTTGCATTTACGTTTCTACAACAGAATTTTAATGAATCATGCTGCAATAAAAAAAACTCGGAATAAAGTTAATAGTTTTCTTTTAAAGCAGTAAAATGTAGCTTCTTCTATCAACGAGATTTCGACAGAGTCAAAAAGTCTAAGTTAATAAAGTCGTAACACCTTTTTCTTTCTTAATAAATACAATATAGATACAACTTGTTACCCGAAAGCTGTCGAGAGCTGAATTCACCCGTCCAAGACGAGTAATTGCCCCTGGGCAGAAGATGAAATATGAGGCGTCTTATCGGAAAAAAATCGTGTTATCCGAACAGAATGATTGAGGTGTCGAAATTTATTTCCGACTGTTTATCATAACATCGGGAGGGGATACTGGCGCACTACGGCGCATTATACTTTCCGAAAGTTTTACATTTTTATGAGACAAGACGGTTCGGTGTCTAATGATGCAACAACTTCTGTATATTATATTTGCCAGTGTCTGCTTATCAAACACGAAGAAGCTATTTTATTTAATGAATATAGTACTGCTCATATTATATAGTGAAATTTATATGGAATGTGATTCGACAATATTTCATGAGTTATTTATGAATTTTGTAGAGTTATGCGTATAATTATACTCTGGTAAGTACTTTTGATAAGAATTTATCAATTTAATATAACCTGCAATTCCGCGTTTAATATGCCATTATTTCTCATAATTTATGATTCGCTATGCGTATCCATGAGTGATTAACATATAGATTAATTTTACAGGTATCATTTGAACTTGGAAGCACATGCAATTAGTAGTGGAATTAATTTGTGACCCGACGCACTGCGGGAAAGTCTCATAATTTAAAGCTATACATATGATGATAAACAAAGTGCAATCATTCAATTGATTAATAACCACCGATATTATTGGAGTATTTCGTATTTATAATTATAGACGCAGAGTAATTAGAAAATTATTATATTATGTCTGATAAGAAAAACATTAGTTAAAAATATCATTTCTTCAAAAATATGCTTCACTGCAAATATGATTCCTGTTAATTTTTCAATATTTAAAAATTTTACTTTTTAATTCTTAAGGGTAAACAAATGCAACTCTCAGTTGAGAGTTTACTGCCGATATGAAGATAACAATAACGTTTGCATATAATATTTTGCGAAATGTTGCATTTATTACAAACATTAACAAATTCAATACAAGCTAATACAAAAAACCTCCTAATACCATTTATCAATTGTAAAAAAAATATTTCTCGTAAGAAATGATAGTATTTCTCGACCATTGAAATCCTTACATACAATAGAAACTATTGTGCATAAATGCCTGGCTGTGGTTCAAACATGTTAGCGGAAATTACGCGGAAGTTAAATGAATAGGCTTGTTCAGGTCGATTGCAAGCGAAAATCAGCATTCGAATAGCTGAGAATTGGAAGGGCATACAAATCTCATTTACCTTTATCTTTGCGCATCGAAATGAACAAGATTCGCCTCGTCCACTGTTATAAGATAATATTAGAAGTTAATTTTCAACAATACACGGAAAAAAAATCGGGTGATGTGCTATTAGTTAATAATTAAGTAGCCGTTCTAACGAATTATTTTACTTTTCGTATTGTTGCCTAGAAAGTTAATTAACCAAACCGAATTTTTTTGTAATTCAATCTTTCGATATTCAAATATTAAATTAAAACTTCTTCTAAATCAGATTACAAAAGCCCTGATTTTTCCCGGTATATCAGTGTTGCAGCAGTAACGAAAGCGCGTTCGACTAAATTTTCCATCAAATCCAATAAAATTTTTTCGCGCTTTCCCGAAAATCGCGCACAGCGGACACGTTCAAACGTAAATCGCTCCACTGCTATATACAAAGGCACAAAAGTCAGTCGAGGCGTGTGAGAATCGCTCGTTTTTTTTCGTTCGCCTCAACGATTTCAACTGCCCCTTCGGCGCCTCCGGTGATGAACGAGGGCTTGATTAACGCGGGGCGAGAAATTCACTTGATTGATTTCTGGCGCTTACACGAGAAAAAAAGGCGATCCACCCGAGGACGGCAATTTTTATAGTCGAGGGATTATCTTGATATTCGAAAGAGAGAGAGACAGAGAGAGACAGAGAGAGTGAAGAGAGTGAAGAGAGTGAAGAGAGAGAGAGAGAGAGAGAGAGAGAGAGAGAGGAAATATAGTGCGAACCCTTGGAAGCGGTTAACGAGACTTTGAATTTTTCTTAATTGATCGAGGCGAGCAATTGAAAGTGACATGCGATTTAGAATGAACTTGTATGTCCGTCGATTCGAATTTCTTTAAAAAGGATGAGTTCGATAGTGCGACTGAAGTTTCACTGTTGTTAATGTGACGTTGGTCAGCACATTTTCTCTTTTTTTGCAATACGATCAGAAGATTAATATCGGGAAATTACTTTTTACATCGTACTTGTAATTAAAGATCTTTGCGCCATTTTTTTTCAATTTCAGTTTTAATTAAATTCTTTTTCCTTTCGAAAAAAATGCTATAAATCTCTGGACATTTTTCAGGAAATTACGCAATTAAGGGGTGGATAATATTTTTTTAAAAATAAATTACAGAGTTACAGAGCAGCGAATATTATTTTCCAGGCTAACTTTTATAGTCCATAACTGTTTCTATCCGTTATTGCTACATATAATCTCTTATCTATACTTGTACTATCTTCTAATTTGCATCTACTATACATTATATATAAGCTTAGGACTTGCATCCAGAGTATACGAAAGGCATTAATAATAATTTAAAGTGTCAAAAGAATCCACTTGTGTCCACCATATTTCAACTTTCCAGGCGTATCTACCACAGATGCAACAACAAAGCAGACGCAAAAAGGTTGAAAAATGATAATCAAACGACATTCATCTAATCCAACGCGTTCATCGATATAGCAAACAATTTCACAGTATATTAGCTCTGGCTTCCACGTCCTTCGTCGCCGGTACGACTTCTAGGAAGAAAGGAATGTGTTCGTCGCTCCATTTGTGAAATCGCATCGAAAGGCTATTCGCTGGAAGAACAATAGCACGCGAAAAAACATACCATGGCAAAAGTTTGAAAAAAGCTCGTGGATGTACGCGATAGTACACGACACAGAGTCAGCCACGAGCACAAGGGATGCTCGTAAACTGGAAGGTGAATTTTCTCGAGATGCCATCCTGTGGCCTTTTCAATAATGCAAGCAGCGCGTGTGTGTCCTTCAAGTGCGAGTGTGTTTTTCGGGAAAAATTTTGCGTTTCGCCAGCCGAATTAAATAATTCAACAGCTGACGATGGAGCGCGCTTTCAAATTTTATACGTGACGAGATATATACATAGATGAGAAAATATTGATTGGGAAACAATGTTTAACACAATGCTGGTATGAACCAGTTACTAAATAAGAATGCAGTAAAATTTTAAGTAGCTAAAAGGCTCTTTTTATAGATAGAAACACGGATCCCCGATGCGACTGTCGCGGGCTCGTCGTTCTAGACAGAAACGATTTGAATAAGAGCATTTACGAGTGATAAATGAGTTTTAATTTTGAAATAGCAACTCAATGTGTGCCATGACAATTTTTCTACGTTCTCGTTATAAAAAGCTTTTATCGTTCTAATGATTCCTACCGTTTTGCTAGCTCTTATATACTTCGTTAACGCGCTCCTTGCAAATAATAGCATATAATTTTCATTTAAATATTTCCAGTTATTTTAATCAACCGAGGCATAATTTGGTCGCCCAAGAATGATTTTCTTTCATTTTGCTTGATGCTGGATCTTGCAATCTCGCTGGAGAAAAGAGGTCATAACTCGGCTCCTTTGTTAAGAGAGATGCAAAGAATTTCATTAATTCAATTTAAAAGGAAAATTGCTAAGCTTAAGGTGCATCAGTTCCGCCTCGACTGGCGAGTATTATTTACTGATTATTATGCATTAAATAATGAACTAGATATACGAATAATAAAAGGGACGAAATTCGTTTAAGTCCCTTATAGTATATACCGAGATTTTCCGCTACCCTGAGTAAATCATTACAAACTAATCGTATAACTTAACCACTTTGGAGCTTAAGCTTCCGAAGATTCAATGTACAAATTATATACATGAAAGCTTATGAGAAAATCTTCCAGTATTCAAGGGACTTAAGGTGTGAAAGTTGTTAAGCATACCTTTAATATACATTAACTATCAATGACAATTATGTACTATCCATATAATTCATCTCTTTTTTTGATAAATATAAATTATATTACTTTATGAACCGTATCGAAAATTGTTAAACTATGAATGAACATGAATAAATATAATAACGTATTTAAAAATAAACACGGTTATCCAAGCGAGATCATCAAGCTATACAACCGATCAAAATATTATTCACAAAGTTTGCATCCCCGCCGGAGTTTACGTTATCCAGCTGAAATGCAAACTGCCGAGAGCCGATGTTTCCTTCATCGACAACTTCCTACTCTAACGCAACCGCGACACGTCAACATTGCCTCGACACTGATCTTCTCAAATATTAACTCTACAGCATTGAATTAGCTTATATACTCCATCCAACGATCGAAAAGAATAATGCCACAAATTATAGTTCAAACGAATTCAACGATAACCAAATGGATTTATCGATTTTGGCACGAGCAGAAGTAATCATTATCGATTTCATACATATACTAGACACGCTTAATACTCGATCAGTACATTTCAGATAACCCGTCAATATTCCACGAGGAGCACCGCCAAGTTACTTGCACGGAATTCTGAGTAAATAATTCCACTGGTGCTACTACTACTGGCTGGGCGATCGACAAGTTCGCCTTTCTCTCTCTCTCTCTCTCTCTCTCTGGAGCGCCTGAAAAATTCAGGGAGTTGACGGACGTATACGAAAAGAAAAAGTTGATTTTCCACTCGGTGGCACGTCACGTCCCACGGAGCTAATTCGAAAAGACGCATTAGTTCACTCCTCTTTCCCACACAAACGGAATACACCATTCCGCGTCGCGCATGCTCGAAACATCAAAGTTCGAGACTTGCCGAAAATAAAAATGATCGAGTCGCTTTTAGTCATTGCGTCGATGTATTCTATATTTCACTTGATGCACGAAAAAGTTACCTTGCGATCATCGATCAGCAAAAAGTCATTCCTATCATAATTTCACGGACGCGCAAAGAGGACCCGAGTATCTTCTTCTTATTCTTCGGGAGAGCGATAAGGAAGACAAGACAAAGAGTGCACCACACGTTTCATGAATAGAAGCCGCGTAATATTCGTCGTAGCTACACGCGAAAAATCGATATCGCTCGACACTCACGCACACGCACATACTACACGCAAGGATATATACACATACCGTTATATGTATATGCAGGACAAGTCAGCGCCATTCAGCTAGCGGCGGACGAAATTTAATAAAGGCTTGATCCTCGGTTGTCCTGGCAACCGAGGAGTCGCCGAGCAGCGCGCGCCAAGTGTTAGCATGTGCCGACGGCTTGTTACATGTACTCGACGCAGGAACCTGAACGCTCTAGTTTTAATTTTAAGCGCGCCGTAAGGATAAGTTTATATTCCGCCGTTTTTTGTTTCGGGTGCTGGAGAATATTCAGAGCAGCACGGAATAAAGGGAAAGGGGATGGAGAAATTGTGGTTTAACGGTAAGTGGCTGGATCGAGATGATAAGCGTAAAGAACGATTCTCTCTCCCGGGGCGGCGTCTGCATTGAACTGCCAGTAGTTACGGTCGGGATATGGTTAGGTACTAATTATCGCATTTCACGTTTCACTACGCTATGCGAGTATGTATTACGCTATATGCATTGTACGGTGCTCGGAGTTATTTTAGTTTGCCTTTCGGTATATAACACGGGCAGAGTGGAAAAAAGTTGTAAGCGCGCATATACACGCGGCGAACTGCGAAGTTAAAGCCTGTAATTTCATTTTTAATTTTATTAGAAAAGTTTCCCGCATCGGAGGGGAAAAAAGTTTGTATCAGCGAAAAACACATACGTGCGCAAGCGGCGCTGTATATTATAAACGCACTGGTACACGGGAATAATTGAAAAGCCGATTTTCCGCAAGTAAACCGCGCGCTCGCACGTGTGTTTTATTTCCTTTAAAAGGTAAGTCTCTTTTTAAGAATGTAGTTTTAATTAAAAAGTTTCCGCGCGAACTTGGGCTACGGGATTTACTAACTTTCTGGCTAACTAACTTTAAGTTAGGTGGGGAAATTATTTGATGAAGCGCGTACATATGAAACTTTGGCTGAGGATATATATATATAGTTGTGATGTGAAAAACGACGGTACTATCTCAATTGCAGGCATACGACATTTATAAAATTATATTCACGCCCCTTTGTGTTTTACTGGGAATAAGGAGGGAGGGATCGAGAGAGGGAGAGAGAGAAAGAGAGAGAAGATCGGGGGCGTCACTGCGTGGATATTTCTCGTGTGCGACACAGACGATTTTGCGAGTCGAGTTCTGTGCGAGAGCATAGAAATAAAGACAATGGAAAACTGATTGGTTGGATGAGTGCAATTTCGCAAAGACCCGTTTTCCCCCTTGTTTGTTTCGTAATGTGGAGGAAAGGGGAAAGACATGTATGTATAATTTTATAGAGAAACTACATGGTTTTGCTCAATGACAATTTAATTTGAGGGCAAAAACAACAAAGTTTTGTACAAATAAGATAAGTTGGGAACAAAAGTTTTGTATACTCTTGTAAACGTTAGAGTGGCTATGCCGTGTAGGTAAAAATGCATAAAAAAATTCTTTTACAGAAGATTATAGCTGGCGAAACAATATATGAGGATCTTGCTACAAAAGAAAATATATAAAAGAAGCTCAACGTAATTTGCGTAACACAAGTACAGATAACAATTTTTTCAAAACTACAGGAGACAATAGCAGACTGATTGGTCGGATGGTAGTAATTTTTTTCAATCTCACGTGGTTCACGTTGCGCTGCTCTAGTCAAGAAAAAGAAACAAGACGGCATTAACCCCCCAGCAATAAGATCAAATTAAAGCTATTACAGGATGAGATTGAAAGAGAGAAAATGTCGTGGAAAAAGAAAATTAGCTTTAGTTACACTGCAACGACATTTTACGCACAAACAAGGATTGATGAAAAAAGTATACTTGTTACTCGTTTCCCGTATTACTTTGCTTTTTTTATTGCGCAATGCAAAATTTAAATCAAATACGAAAGGATGAACATTTTCCAATATGACTTGTTGGACAAAAAATTTTCAGAATACGAGGGATATGAATGTTGAGCGAATGCAAAAGCTGACAGTTACAATTGTTAAATTAGTGAACGATAGATTCGCAATTTCATCAAACGCTGCAGGCGAGAAACAGATTTATTGATTTTTAAATGGCTTTATTATTGAAATGAAAAAAATCGTGCACTAATAATGACATAAATAGATTCTCGAAGGTTACAAAGTGGATAAAAAACTAATCGATTTTATGATAAGTTATTTTTAGTAAAACAGAATATCATCATCAAAGCCGTTAAATATTTGATGTACTTTAAAGGATAAATTAATATTTATAAAATTTTGTAATTAGCTTTTAAATTATTTTCGAAATTATAATAAGGTTCCACTGTCGATTACAATTATTAATGGCGGTGACAATATCCTGTTAATATTTAACACCAGAAAGCTAATATTAAAATAATTTAAAATTGAATAAGCCCAGCCAAGGCTGCCTTACTAGTAAATATAAAAAAAATTAATGAAATATTAAATTCACCACGTTTCTCAGAAAAAAGCCACCTTATTTGTTCAATACGTAATAAAGTCTATATACGTAAAAGTCACGCAGGCCGCGTAAAAGCAGTCAATCAAATTAAAAATGTCATAAAACATTAATCCTCTTACAATAATAATAACCCGGTTAATTTTTAATCGAGTTTACCAACAAAGTCCTTGCAGCAGCACTGCACAGCTCACGCGTCAGACTCTATCGTACGCGCGGGGGAAAAAGCATCGCGAGTAGCAATTTCGACGTATATTTCATGCGACACGATTCCACAATAAAACAAAAACAAGGCACGTGTGTATATATATAACGCAGGCACAGTCAGTGTACACTCTGAACTCGATTATAAACTTTGGTCGCGCGCTACGCCGAAAGAACTAATTTCAAATTTTCGACAAGGACGATACAAATAAAAAAAATCTATATTTAGGAACGAAGGATGCGCGGAATCGATGGGAAAAAGAGAGTATAGGGCGTGAACCGAAAGCTCGATGAGGTAGAGAAAAGTTCTGTTTCTGCATTTTTCTGGAAACGTCTCGATAGCTCGAGATTATTATGTCGCGGGCGAATCGGTGAACTCGAGGGACTCTATGAAATGATTTCCTGGGTAATTATTGGCTGTTTCATGGACGCTTGTCTTGTAATAACCAAATATCTTGATCTCGAAAAAGACTCATAAACTGTTAGATTTACAACCGAGATCAAACTGCTTTATTTAGCTGATAAGATTGAAATGGAATAGATTCTATTCCTCTGTAGCTACTTAAATTATACACAGAACAGTGTTGAATCAGAATTCAAAGAAGCATATTTTTCGCAATTACGCGTAAAAACCTCCAGATCCACAAATAGAAGCGCAAAAATAGAGTTCTTTATAAACAAAAAGGAAGCGCGACTCGTTACAGCGGTATTTTATCCCCAGCTCGAAGAAAGGAAGGAAGATCCCCCGCAGAGAGAAGATTTTTCATAATGCACCAGAGGCAATAAAAGAATAAAGAGCTGGAGCGCGAGAGAAGGCAACTCTCCTGTGGGGAATGCCGACGTTCTACGCATCTTTTTTTCCTCCGGTTTTCCCTTATACTCCCCTGCTCCCACCTATATAATGTACGTACATAACGAGCAGCGGGCAAAAATTTATCGCTATCGAGACATACACACACACACACACATATATATATAATGCGAAATACGTATAACTCGAGAAAAAAAATTGATCCGCGCTTTATTCTTCTTTCAAAGCTCTCGATCGAAAAGCATTTTGCTAGAGAACATATATATATGTTTTTATATTTCTCTCGATTTCGACTTGCCTTTTGCCCGGCCTTAAGTTTCTCGATATTTCTATCGCTAGGTGCAGGTTCGATTCAAAGTACTTCTCAAGTCTGCCAGCTTCAGCAGAAAATTTATGATTCGTGCACGTAGTTCTTTCTTTATCATTATTTATTGAGCTTATCAATCAACAACTATCACGAAATGATTGGCTGCAGGTCCCCATGGCATTTCATTAATTAGAACATTAATTGTCCCCGGGAAAATTAAAGACTGCCCCGCAAACAGGCGAGTTCTTACGCACGGGCGCGTGCGTCTTTGAGAGCGACAGTCCTGAAGATGAGAACAAGAGAAATGGTTGAAATGCCACGCGCCGAACAACGAGCGCGAGGGAAGCCACTCGCGAGTTTTCGCCGCGCGGCGCTACGCTCGATAATGGACCTGAAAGAAAGGAGAGGAAAAAATAAAAGAAAGAAGACGCGCCTCGTCGCCAAGGTTCGAAAAAGAGGAGCGAAACTCTTCTCGCGCCCAAGACTATCCGTCAAATAAAAAAGGCTTCCTTCTCCCAAGTAGAGAGAGAGAGAAAGAGAAAGCGTTTTACCACTGAAATTCACTCGGTATCATCGCCCACAGGTATATATGTACTCGTTTTTCTCCTGAGAAGCTTCGCTTTTTTGCGCCGTGCAAAATTCCATCCACTGCACAGCAGATGCTTTTAGCCTCTTCCCCGGGGCTATGCTAATAGCTGCATCGATGCGGAGGTTTGTTCAAAGTATTAAAGACAATGAGGTCTTGGCGACATTAGACGCACTCGGTTTTAGGATCATATAATATACGAATTTGGAAAAGTGGTTTGGTCAGTTGTACTGCACATAGAAAATAATGAGTTTCCATAAGCTTCTTTCAAAGCAATTAATGCATTTTTCTTAGCAGATGAACATTACACGTCGTTGTATTTCTCCTAATACATTGTATTACATCCTTGGTAAGGTACATGCTTGTTGCTATTAGAGCGTCACACGTCATGCTTAGCGTCATGTACTTCTGAGCCGCTGCACAATTAGTCGTAAAACTTTATGCGGCTCTGGGTCCCTCGCTCCTGTACCATAGCGGCGTATAACTACTTATCGCGACGCTTCCTACACTACCAAGAAAGCTTTTCGTCGGTTACATTCGAGACATTTCACAACTATATCGCATCGCTGAACGTTAAAACAGCGGATAATAATGCGATTTTTCATATCTGTATAAAGCAGGAGGATGATTTAGTTCTCAATATTTATGGGTTTGGAAACTGTTGCCAGTTTATCATGGAGGTTGTTCGAGTTTTCGAAGGGAATTGATAGAACTTTTGGAAAATTGGCTGAAAAGTTCAAAAGCAATAATTTTCGAAAAATTTTTAACATAAAACCATAGATAAACTTTATCTAGCTTTCGTCTATTGATATGTTAAATTATTGCAAGTGAAAAGTAAAATGTACGACTTGGATCGCATAATATTCAGGCATATATCGATCGATTCTTTTTGTATAAGAGAACACAGACAAAACCCATGATATACGATAACCCAGAAATGTAATCATCATGATTCCTATTATCTTCTTAATGAATGAGTCCATTCACCGAGTGACCATCAATCAAATCAAAGCACTCATCGGATCACGCACCTTCGAATAATTCATCCTGTGACCCACTTAACCGCGCTATCGAATAAACCCAAAAAAAACCTGCAGCGTCCGTAAGATCCATAACAAACACTGCTGACGATTCACCTCGAGCTCTTAACTTTACGAGGAATGACATTGCACCGGCCCGGCACTGCGTCAAGTACCTATATGTACTAGTTCACGCTGCAATGGGAGCAACTCGTTTCTGGCGCGTGATGCTCGCGCGTAAACGCATCCCACATCCCTTTTTTATATAAGTATGTCAATTCGGCTAGGACGTAAGCGAGTGTGTGGGTTCGTTAAAAATTTACAAGGCTTTTAGGCGAGAGAGGCTTTTTGGATAAAGTCGGTCAAAAGCGGTGTGTTCTCCTCTTACTTGCGCGGCTCAGCTGTATGATTAACGAGGCGAACGTTTGTCTTTCATTTTTTTAAGGGATATAGGTATAGGGGCGATAGAGCTGGGAAAAGAGAAGAATGTTGCTGCATTGACAATGTGGAAGCCGCGTACCGATTAATTATGCAGTCGACTTTCCGAACTTCGCAAGACCAACTTAGACTTTCGGTATTTTCTTCGAATAATGCATAAATTTCTCGCTTCTTGTATCTACAAAAAAAAAAAAATAATAAAAGAAGCTGTTGCTAGAAGTTGACCGCGGAGCTGTACGTAAGTGTAATGATTTGCATATTTCCAAAAAAAGCTCGCGGTGGCCATAAAAAATCAAGCCAAACCTATCGGTTATGCAAATATCGCATTACAGAATATATACCCATCCAATCGCGCGCGCGCACTTTTTTCCGATAAATATTCATGCGCGCGAATCTCGTCAAATAAGTCGCTCGCCGAAATTATCCCCGCGAACAAATATTTGCCGAGGTTCCAAAGCTCTCTCTCTCTCTCTCTCTCTCTCTCGATATCCCCTGCTGATATTCGCGCTCATTTCCTCGAGGCATTTCTCTCTCCTCTTGGCTGAGAAAGCGTAGGACTTGCGTACACGCATATATACAGAGGACGAGAAGAAAAATGAACCGACAGAGTTGTTTACTCGAGGGGCGTCTTCGTCGCCAGTCCTATTTCTGTTTGTCTTGCGCGACAGATGAGAGAGAAAGTGATATCCCTTTTATCGCGTGGCACGTTCCCCGTATCCACTTTGTCGCTCTTTTTGCTTTTTGCTCGTATATATGTGTGAATAAAGGCTAGACGTAGCGATTTGTAGTAGCGAAACCGGAAGTGAAAATCAAAGTTGGGGCTGGACGACAATTAGTGTCGCGGTTGTCGTGATATAATATCAATTTAATTGGAATCAGACAACGAAACAAAATACAGAAAATTAAATAAGAAATAAAAATATTGCACCAAGCTTTTAACTAAGTGATTAACAATCATGCTAAAATTAATAATACTACAAATTATAACGCAGTAAGTCATACTTATAAGTATAGTGATATCACAATAATAAAGAATTAATAACAAATAAAGAATTCTTATGAGGCATATCAGTCAAGACGTTAAAAATAAACAAATTCACTCATCTCATGCACCCATCGCTTAAATTCACTCATAAGTAAAAAAGTATAAGTGTAACAATACGAAATAAATTAATATATAGTAATAATAATATTATATGATAATATAAATATTAAGATACGAGTAAAATGCACGGGTTAAATATTATTTTAATGATTATACTTAAATTTGTAAAAGAAAACTGCTTTAACGATTTTCATTTACATCCAGCTCGCAATCTCTTCTCAATCAATACACTTTCACCTTGCAAATACTATACATTTTGTCATAGAGTAGCATTAGATTCCGCAAATCTAAGCAATTACTCAAGCTCACGTGCGGATTATCCCCAAACCGGCAAAGCACAACTTCGCTCATCGTATAAAAACTACAAAAGATCAACTGAACTAAAATCATACAAGTCACGTAAACCATATAACAATACGCACTTAATTGCTAATTATCACGCGATGCATGAGTTTTTCTCTATATAATACCAAAGGACGAGTGTCGTCTAATACCTATCAAAAGGTCGGACGTTATTAAGCAGACTTTTATTAGAGCGGCGTGAGAGGGATACAAAAAGGTAAATTACCAAGGGTCACGTAACGTCACCGCAGCTGACCCTATTCTTCAAAATTTCCCGGGGGCTTTTGCAACTCTCTTTGGGAACGCGACATATATATATATATATATACATACACGTGCAGCGCGGCGCAATACAAGTGCGTTCTCGTGTACCGAATGTGTGTATGGTATACTCGGTTAATGCATGGGGCATTTGCGCGTCGAGGCGACGTGCAGCAAATAAACAACATAAAAGAGAAAAAGCACATTTGGCCGCGGTTACCACACGTCCGACGTTATGTGTCGCGCGCTTTTCACCCGATCCACACCCGCGGATTTATTCCCAAAATTTTCATTTGGCCTTTCGCTGCGAAATTATGACCTGGGCGCCAACAGTTCGGGCTCGTGCTCTTTTGCAAGGCCGGAACGTGAGATACGTTGGTAGAAACATGTATACGTTACCGTTCTGCAAAGTAAAATGTTAAATTTAAAGTAGTTAATTTCGTTCAAAGACAATAAAAACTAAATACAGCGATCGAATCATCAATATTATATAAAATAAACCATGAGAAATGATAAAAAAATATGTTTGACCCTTGACTATCGACAATGAGACGACATATCCCTCATTGACGAAATAACTATAGAGTCAATTTTAATCTAGCACAGACTTTAAAATTGCATACCAAAGTGAAACGAATTTCTATGGCAGCAATTAGATCAAACTGTGCTTAATTATAAATGTTGTAATAACGCGCGTTTAAAACCTACGAGGCGATCGCGGGAGAAAAAACGAGCGCGACAGTCGTCGGTCTCCCGGGCACGCGTGGATTCGAACCCGAGATCCCTCGAACCGGAGGCGAACGCGCTAACGACTAGGCAATTAAAATACGCTGCTAGTTGATGCGAGAGAGCAGTGTAGCATCTGTGTGCGCGATGTTTGCCGCGGAGAGACCGATTGGCTGCGGCGTCTCTGTCGGTAAAGAAAATAAAGCGAAAGAAAATAAAATCTTTATGAAACGAAAATCGTAATCATCGATAAAATCAAAATGATTATCATTTATCTTTGAACTCTGCAAGAACTATTTTCGTGGACGACAAACTCGAGACAATCGTCCCGCTCGGTATAATTATTCTTGTAAAGAATGTCCAGGCACTCTCCTATAGTTGTTGAGAGAGCTTGACCCTAGAGAGAAAAGAAAATTCTCTCGAAAGAGGACAATCGCTAGAGTTCAGAATAACGCTATAGCTTATGTCGTTATATAGCCAACGAGACGTCTAAATATGAGAATCGGCAATCTTGTTCCTAACAATAAAGATCATTCCCTAAATTGAATAAGTCGATCTTATTTGCTGCCGCGGAAAATATGCTACTGTCCTTGGTCTGAACTTTATTAAAAGGGTTCATAGAGAAACTTTGGCGAAATTGAATTCTTGATATCGTTGAAACTTCGTATAAGAGTTGCTGCTGCTTCGATGCACTGCATTTATTTTATACGAATTTTTATACTCTTGCATACCACATTTTTTTATCTGTTTAAACGTTAAAACTTTACTTTGCATCGGTAAACCGAGGAAGCGGTTAAACCATTATAGCCATTAATATGCAAATGGCATAAGAAAAATTTATATACATAAGTAAAGGAAATATCTGTAGATTCCTTGCGCAAGTTCTTGAAATTTATATAAGAAAATGTTTGGACTCAATCCAAGTGAAATATGCTTTCATAAAAGGAGCAAAAAACACACATACAGACACTTTCACGCTTTCGAATTCAAAGAAATAGAACACGCCAGTGGGACTCCTTATGAATTTAGCAAACTAAATTTATTCATAACGCCCGCGAGCATTTGCATTGCAGCTCTCGCGAAATCAAAGACGCGCAATTTTCAAATAATAGATCGGAAAGTCGCTATAAATCTAAGAGCTTATATGTAATTTATAAATACATTACATCCCAGCATTTAAAAAAAGACAATATTTTCTCGTTCCATAAACGCAATAGTAGCTGCGGTCGTTTTATATAAACCCACCCTCTACGCTCCAGAAATAACGCCGAAGCCATAATTCTCAATAAGTCGATAATAAATTTTGTCACATATCTCGATATCACCGGATAAAAAGAAGCACGACCATCCGAAACAATTGTTAAACAATGCTGCGGAGCGCGCCCAAATCGCAAAAAAGTAGGCCCACACGGTCAGAAAACAGAAAAGACGCAAGCAAGAAGCCGCGTGAAATGGAGCGGCGACTAATTGCCTTAACGCTAAGGGTATAATACAAAAAGCCGAGGCGAGGACGACGACGTCCTTGGGTGTGGCGTCGCGGCTATCGGGGATTATACAGGATCGGCCCGTATAAGCGCGTGAAAGCAGCGCCAAAACTGCCGCTATAAACGAGCCATTCGGGCTCTCGCTTATATTTTTTTTGGTGTTATCATAACGGGACGAGGGCGAAATGCGTATAAAGTCGAGCCATTATAGAGACAGGCTATGTGGCTATACGGCCTCGAGACGTATTTGGTGCTTCGACGACGAGCGGAGGATGAAGAAGGAGCTTCCTTGCCAAATGGCTCGCGTGTGTGTGTAAGAGAGAGAGAGAGAGAGAG